>JAXGGA010005622.1:0-57500 GCA_038373865.1 Uloborus plumipes
AAATCATTTGAATTTGTCGTATAGCATTAACACGTTGACTGCTAAGTTACAAAAAAATCATATCATATGAGCTGGGCAAAAAAACTGCACTTGTCAACTACTTTTGATTTACTAGCATCGCCTCAGTCGCCAAATATCCCTATTAATGCCAATGTACTACAGAGTAATTCTAATCTGGACCAAAAGAGCAAATCAAAAGAGCAAATCTATCACCTAAAAGCTAACTCAAATTCAATTCTTCAGCAAAATGACATGAAAACGCATAATTTCGTAGCTGAGCAGTCAACATGTTAAAGAGAAAAAAAATTAAGTTAACAGTTTATATCTGAATCAAGAATTATTTTAATATAGCAAAATACGATAATTTCTTAATAAAGTACGAAATAATAAAGTGGTATAAATTACAATAACTTCCAACTTAAAAAATATTTGAAATGTTCTCAGGATGCAAAAAACTTTCTTTTGAACTTCTTATGCAATTTTTAGAATGTTGACAATTTTTCAATGATGATTCTCCAATTTTTCCGAACACACTATATTCAGAGCCTGATTACCACATGGGGATGCGGGGCACAGGCCCCTCCTCTTAGATTTCAGGGGGGGGGGCCCAAAATCTCCTTACTTTATCCAATTCCTCCTAAATACAAAATGCCTACGGTATATTTTGCTATTAATATTAAAAACCTACTGCATATGTCGACGTATATTTGTCTCCTAATAATTTGATAGCATTATTGTTTTTTTAAGTTCAATCTTTTCGGCGCACAATACTTTTATTTCATTCTTGTATTGCAAGAATTCGTAACACGTAACTAATATGATGAGAAGGATAGTGGGGGGGGGGGGGGGGGGGCTGAAATAGAAATGTACTCCATGTCCAATGTCAGAATGATCGAGCTCTGACTATATTTCAAAAACAAAAACACTTTTCATGTTACAAACTTGCCAACATTACAAAGCGGAAAAGTAGTTTAAACATAATTAGTAAGCAAGAGAAATGCTTGTACCATAGAATGTTAATCCAAAATTGATAATTTGAATGTTTGTGAGGCATAAATTGTGGAAAATTAATGAAATAATATATTCTTTATGTTTTTTAATTTAAGAAATTTTCAAAGGTAGTTTAAAAGATTCTTTTCTTTGACAAAGATTGGATTACTTTGCTTTAACAGTCATTATGTTAGCTATAACTTATAAACAAAGATGAACCCAAAACTAAAATATCCTCGCAATGTACCCTCGACAGCTAAAGTTTGATGATTTCCTTAATTTCTTAGAAAGAGATTTTAATAAAACAAATTTCAAGAAAGTTATTGAAAGACGACAAAAATTTCAAGGGGTAACTATAAGTAACCAAAATTTTAAAAAGTGACAAAGAGCTCACCAGGCTAAATGTTCATAGCATACTTTCATTTGAAGGATCGATTGTTGTGGAACTAATTGTCGAGTCAACTGCTCTGCTGCAGAACTTCCAGAATGTCTTGCTTGAACTATCGATGCAGGCAGTGGTCCAAAGCGTAAATTCCTCCCTCTATTGCTGTAGAGCAAGTTGAATACAGCATCAATCTAGAAAATGTTTATACATATTGAATAAATTATTTATTAATAACAGATGCACCAAAATGTTAAAACATAACATTTTAAGTTCTTTCAGCACATAGGTTTGCCTATTTATTTTTTTGCCAATTTATTATTACACTGGGTTCTACTGTACATAAGGCTATACAATGTACGTATTTTTACTCAAATATATTGTAAAAAATATCAAAATTAAAGAAAAAAAGAATTTTAAAACAATTTAAAATTTTATTTAAAATCATATTTTTCTAAACAGGGGTCGCCAACCTAAGGCCCGCAGCCAGATCCGGCCTGTGAACAGATTGTTTGGATCCCTGGAAGCTTGCTAACTAAAAAAAAAATTAATAAAAATCATTTTATTTTTATCTTTAACTACGATAACCCTGTCTCAATTAATTTAACTTTTACAAGTTTACCAAATGTCATATTAGAGCTTTATGACATAAATGCATATTTATGGGTATTAAAATGGTAATAATTGAAAATTTAAAAGAAAATGTAGGTAAATCGGTAAAAATTTTGTCATTGATGCTTTTGTTTTGTTTCGAACTTTATTTTTGACCAACACACACACACAAAAACAAATAAAAATAAGTGGCTATATGAGAGAGGGCTAGGACTAACAAAGCCATCTAAACTGATATATTGTTGGCCCGCCTCGCCTCCAAAAATTCCCTGTGACCCTTGAGTAAAAAAGGTTGACGACACCTGTTCTAAAACATGATAATTTAAGTAAGAAACCTGTACCTCTGTTCAGAAACAAATTTTGTGAGCAACGGAGTAAAAAAAGTGCTTCTTGTAATCTCGATATACACTATGGAGTAATCTATGTTTTGCGTTTTTATCATAACAGGTATAAGTTTTAAGATAGAGGTGGCAGCAAAAGCCATAATCATGAATAAAACCAAGTATTTTAAATTCTTTTGCTCATGAAGTTGCGAATAAAAATTTGAACTACAAATAAGTAAGCCTAAAATAAGTAAATGATTCTGGAAACTGGCTAACATTACGCCACTCTTCAAGAAAGGGTCTAGAGGTAATGCAGGAAATTATAGACCTGTCAGTCTTACTTCGGTGGTTTGCAAAATTTTTGAAACTTTATTTAAAATTAAGATTATGGATTTCTTAGAAAATAATAGTCTGTTGACTAGTTTGCAGTATGGTTTCAGGAAAGGTAAATCGTGTGCTACTAATTTATTACATTTTTATGACAAGGTCACCATGGCTTTAGATAACAAAAAGTGTGTTGATGTTGTTTACATTGATTTTCAAAAAGCTTTCGATAAGGTGCCGCATGTTGCACTACTCAGTAAATTAGCTGATATAGGAATTGGAGGTAAAATTTTAGTTTGGGTTAGGAATTGGCTGACAGGAAGGAAACAAAGAGTAGTTGTAAGGGGTAATCATTCTAAATGGAGTGAGGTTTTAAGTGGGGTTCCCCAAGGATCAGTTTTAGGTCCACTTTTGTTTATTATTTTTATGAATGATATTCATGAAAATGTTTCTGGAAACATGAATTGTTTTGCTGATGATGTCAAAGTTATGGGGGTTGTAGAAAACGATGAACAAGTAAATCAGCTGCAAGAGGATTTGGATCATATTACTAAGTGGGCAGACAAGTGGGGCATGGCAGTAAATGTTGGGAAATGTCAAGTGCTGCATTTAGGTCATGGGAATAAGCATACAAGCTATTATTTACAGGGTTCAGTCATTAGTAAGGCAGAAAATGTTATGGATCTAGGTGTCTTAATAAATCAAGACTTCAAGTTTAGTCAACAGTGCAGCATAGCTAGTAACAAAGCCAATAGGATGCTTGGGTTTATAAATAGATCTATTTCAAACAAATCTAAGAAGGTTCTTCTGCCTTTATATAGAAGTTTGGTAAGACCTCATTTAGAGTATGCTGTTCAGTTTTGGTCTCCTTATCTTAAGAAAGATATTAATTTATTGGAAAGGGTACAAAGGAGGGCTACAAGGTTAGTGAATGGACTTTCTAATTTAGACTATGATTCGAGACTTAGAATGCTTAATATGTATAGTCTTGAGCAAAGGAGAACCAGAGGGGACATGATTCAGTTGTTTAAATTTATCAAAATGAAAGATGATATAGGGTTAAATTTTTGCACGGAAAGCAGGACAAGGGGTCATTGTTATAAGCTGTTTAAATCTCAGGCTAACCTGGAAATTCGGAAAAATTACTATTTTAGCAGAGTAGTGGGAATTTGGAATAGTTTACCGGAAGAGGCGGTAAGGAGCAAGGGAGTAGATAATTTTAAGAGGGCCATTGATCTTCATTGGGATCTATAATTTGACTAGGACCAGCCCAGTTGGGCCCAGAGCCTGTTGCTGGTCGTCACATTTGTATTTGTATTTGTATTTGTATTAAAATAAAGCTTGCAAAAATAAATAAGTATATAAACAGACAAAAGTTAATAATTTCTTAGTTAGTAAAGTAAAAATTAAAACAAGCTAATCTGGAGTAGCACAAATCGAAATAACTTCCAATAATCAAAAATATTAACACATTTACAAGATGCAGAAGAATTGAAATCTTATACATACGAAGCAAGTTTCAGCGAAGCACGTTCAATGTTAGCATGTTTCCTATAAAATACATTTGCTATTACATAACGTTGAACATAATTACAAAATGCAAAAAAACTTACATATCAAGCACAAAAAGCGATTTTTCGCTAAGTCTGAATAAATTCAATTTTGCCATGATTCTAAAAATAAGTTCCTTTATAATTTAATGAAGGTAAACATAAATATACTAATCTTAGATAGCATGTGTGAAAATACTTCCATTGTAAAAACAGCAAATATTTGCAAGTTGCAAAAGTATTGAAATCTCAAATACAAGAGACAATTTTTCGCAAAAATGCATTTCAAGCACCAATTCAGAAAATTGCACTGTAGAATTTTTTTTAAACTAAGCAATTAAAAAATTCAAACATCAAGAAATTTTTCAAACTTTTTCATGGTTCTGAAACTTATAATTTATCTCTTTTTTTAAAACTTTGGCACTTGAAAATTAACTTAATTTTTTTCAAGCATTTTTTCTCAAGAGCAAATGAACACTGAATAAAGGATTTTTTTTAAATATAAGATTTATAGGAAATATAGGATAACTTCGATCCTTGTAAAATCGAATAATTTTGAAATAACAAATGATTTTTTTAAATTCTTCTCACTGAAGGAAAATGTTTTACATGAACGTACAGGGGTCGCCAACCTAAGGTTGTAAAGTTGTATATGCACAATATAATGTGAAGGTTAGATTAGTTTATTTAAAAGCTTTTTTTTCTGATAGCATTTAAAAATGTCCCATTTAATTTTTGATACAGTGGCCGCCGCTTGCATAAATCACGTTTGTTTTGAAGTTTTGATTCAAAAAAGCAGCTAATTTAATAAAACTGAATTTTGTTTTGTTTTAGACGATTTGATTAATTAACGCGAATGATTCGATTAACCACCGATTCAATTAATAGGCACCCACTGAAAATTATGTGCAACTTAAAGGACAATATTTTATTTCATTACAATTGTTTAATGAATCTTTACAATATATGCTTGCAGGTTAAAGCGACAGGCAAAACCTCATAATTCGGCCAGGCCGAATCGTTCCATCTCTACAGAACATTCCACGCATCTTTTAATTAATATTGTCATGCACTGAAACAAATAATAACAGGAAACTTTATTGTAGTTAAAACTCTGATGCACTAACCTTCAAAATTTTCTGTGAATTCGATGACGCCGCACTATTCTGAACACGTCAATTTTTGCTGTTCCGTACTTGCGGGCAGTTACGACTCACGACGGATCGCATGGCAGCTTACAAATATCCGTCACCATCCGAACCCAAAAAATAGTTCCCTACATTATGTCAAATGAAATATTAATGAGAGAAGTAATTCGCTCAAAAGTGCAACAGATGAAATAGAATATGAATTAATTTAATCACCCCGCTTAAATAAATTAATTTAACTCGTAAAAGAGTTATTATGGTAGTATAAGGGGAACCAAGTAAAAACATGGAAGTGTTCACATTTGAAACAAAGCGGTGTCATAAATTTTGAAACTATGATGTACTCATTTCCAATAACACATTTTTTCTCATTGATATAGAAAACAGAGTGCATTTACAATAAAAATAGGAAAAATAATTTCAATGATACAAAATTCAGTGAACTTAGGTTTAAATTTTCAACGGATCTTTCTAACTAAAAAATCCGCTTTCTGTGCAACTTTCACTTGTCCGCCATCTTGACTCAATGTTTATCTATTCTTCCGCAGTCAGGACAAAATGACGGTGAAAAAGACAAGAAGTAGTTCCTCATAATTTATTTGATAAAATATTACTGGAAAGAGCAATTCGTTCGAAATAGCAGCAGATGAAATATAATATGAATAATTTCAATTACCCCGTTAAAATTAAGTTCATTTAACAAATTTAAAGTGATTTGACTCAAATTTGAGCACTTAAATTTCAGATTTGAAAACATTGGTTCTTAGGTTTGAAACAGAAAGATTCGTATTTGAAATAAAAGCATTCACGAAAATTTGAAAGCATGAAAGTACTCATTTTTGACTGTTTCAGTTTTTACAGTGTAAGAAATGAAACAAAAACGTGCTCGCATTGGTTGGAAGGAAGGGTTCACGTGTAGGACTAGAAGTGCGGTCACCTCCTAGTGGTGAGTCCTGGGTAGTTCCGCATGAGCTAGCGAAGAGTTGCAGGGTTCAAAGTAATAACAAAATGAATAAAAGCAGGTTTGATCACACTTCAAGTGAATATTGAGAGGAAATACTGAGTTAAAAAATGTTGAAAATATCGAAAATTTCTGAAAATTTGATGAACTTTGGGGCTAATGCGCAGGCTGAAATCATAATCTAAAATGGTTTTAAAAAATCCCTTGTATATTTCGAACCTTTTACTTCCATTTAAAAACCATTCGTCATTAGTTTTATCATTTGCAATATTTAAAAAAAATTGAAAAATCTAAAAAAAATCAAAATTTTCAAAAATTTAGGCCAAATGCGCAGACTAAAGATGGTGTCGCAAAAGTGAAATATTTTACAGAATTGTTACTTATCCTCATTCACAGTAAATGAAAGGTACCCGTTTACGAAAATCAAAAATTCATTTTTTTCGCTTTACCCTAGTGTGCACCGCTCTTTTGGTTGCATTCAGATATTTCGAAGATCCTTTGATGCTTTTTGAGGCAACCGATGCTAATTTTAAAGCAGACTTAAGTGATGTCATGACTTGGACACTAAGACGTATCAGCAAGCTCTAGGAAAATTTGGTAAAAAATGTTTAGAATCTGGTTTCAATTTGGCTCTGATGACGATATTTAACAATAATCTACTGATGAATTTTATTAAAATTAATAATTATAAAACATTTTTTTGCATTGATTCGCGAATAATTAGTTATGTAGTTATTTGAAATGTTTTCTTACTCACTCTAAGCCACTCTTATATTGTATGTTTGCTCTTTAGTTACTTTCTATGTAGTTTGTTTATTAATAAAGCTTTTTTAGATCAAAAGCCGTTAGTAAAAACCATTGCATTTTTTACTTTTGAAATTACTGTTCTCCATGTTTACGCCAATTTTATATTCGTAGGAAATTGTGCAAAATGCTAATCTTTTAAGCAATATTGCTTCTAATGCTGGTACACGTTTTATTTAATTGACGTAAAAATACGCCAACAGGGGTCGACACCAAATGTTTTGGAAGGAAATATTGACTTCCTAAGTAGCACACTTCGTTTTTCAAAAGTTGTAAAATGGTTATTAACGTTGTATCAACCGCTTAAAAACGTTTATAAAACGTTTAAAGGTTATTTGTGCTACCTGGGTTGCCAACCATACGCTGTTAGCTTTTATTGTGATAGTTGCTCTGAGTTTTCAATAAAAGTTTAAATCTCTTTTTTTTTAAGAAGGTACGCACGAACTCTTAGTCACTATTTCAAATAAGCAATCCCCCCCCCCACCGGGGAAATTAAAAAAAAATGCCTTAAAATTTATAATCACAAATAAAAGCTATTTCTCATAAATATTCGACTAGAATAGAAAGAAGAGGTTAATCAAATAATTAAAAAAAAAAAAAAAAAAAGAGAGTGCAAACCCATTTTTCAATCGCGCTTGGTTACCGGTCGAAGAATTAATCATACGGATTTGTGACAATAAGCAATGGCCCTTTCGATGGTCATCAATTCTCATTGGCAAGATGCTTTTCCGTATTAGAAAATCCTATTCTTCCAGTTACCGCCAACGTAATTAACTGAAGAATGTTGAAAAATGGAATGCCATGGTTGTTTTTTATACTTACCGTATTTTCGCGTAGATAAGCCGCGGCTTATACGTGTTTAAAAGCTGAATTTTAACTCCTGCGGCTTATACGCCATGGCGGCTTATACGATGTTAAAGGTTTTTTTTTTGTCTTTTTTTTTTTTTTTCAAAGTTCATGTTATGTTTAGTTATTGCTTAAAAACAAAACAAATTAGAGTCCAGGGGCGGATCTAGGGAGGGGGCCATGGGGGCCATGGCCCCCCCCAAAAGGATTTAGTTCAGTTTTTTTTGGGGGTGGTGGGGAAAAATGTAAAAAAAAAAAAAAAAAACCTCCAAAGAATAACGAAGTCTATTTATCACGTGTTTTTAACGATAAAGAAATTTATGCCCTAGCTGGAGTAAAATTATTTCCCTCCCCTCGGAACAGAAATTTATCTTAATTTTCAAAATTTTCCAACCTCATTTCGTGACAGTAACTTATTACACCCTTATTGCTCAATCATCAAATGTGCTAGCGTTATACTTAAAGTATAGTGAGGATCCTTTCTTTATTTTCTTTTCTTTCTTTTTTTTTTTTTTTTTACTACAAATATGCTAACCCAAAAATTAAAATTGATAGCTGCTCTCTCTATGATTATTGTAAATAAATAAGTAAACTAATTAATTTATAAACATCATTCCCAACACCCTGATCTTATGCAAAAATATATTCGAAAAAAAAAAGCTATTTAGCTGCAAATTTATATTTATGTCTCTATAAAGCAGTACTTCTCAATGAGTGAGCTATGAGGTACTTCAGAGATGTTTCCAAACACACAAAAAATAAATAAATAAATAAAATAAAAATAAATAAATGAAAATAAATAAATGAAAAAAAAAAATAATAATATTTCAAAATGCTCTAATAATACAGGCCAACAAAAAAAACCTTTTTGAAAACTTTTTAAATTTTAATAGCTGATCTTGATAGATTTTTATGTGCTGAATCCAAATCTGCTTGTAGTTTTTATGTATCACCCTTAGTTTCCAAGCAAAATGTATTTTATTATACAGTCTAATACCCATTTACAGTATAGAGGGAAATCAATGAAACACTGTAGAATCGTAAAAATGGTTTGTATTTACAGTAAAATACTTGGAATAGTAATTTTATGTGATGATACAAGGTTCACTTGTCAACTGGAATTGCTTTATATTTTCTTTCCCTTTTTTCCTTGAAGCTTCTTGTGTAGCTTTTCCTGCGATGAATAGCTTGCTGAACTTCCCCCCCATCATGTTGTAGCATGTGTTTCAGCAGTGCTGCCAACATCATCTTTGTTCATTAGACCTATTTTTTCATGTTATCTTAACTATGAAAAAGCTGTTAAATTCTAAAAATGTTTCTTTATTTCATGAATGTAACTATAAAATGTGAATAAATGGTGGGTGATACAACTTTTTAAGCATCATATTTGGATTCAGCAACCTAAACAACATAAGAATAAGGTATTTTCATTAAAAAAGTTTTTTCATCGTTGGCCTGTGTAATTGTTGGGCTATTTTCCCTATAAATCTGTCCTATTGCCTTGTTTCACGTTGAAAAAAAATGTGAGTCTAAAAATTTAAGGCGAAATTCATCAACAGTACTTCAACAGCATCGTCCTGCAAGCTCCAATGCCTTCTTTCTTTCTTGACCCTCGCCCAGGAGTGGTGGTGGAGGGAGGGGGGGGCATGACGGGGACTGCACCGTTGAACGTTTTTTTTTTTGGGGGGGGGGGTGACGTTTTTTATCTATTTTGGTTGAGGCTCTCGGGGAAGGGGGTATTTTGTGCCATCGCTCTAGGCGGGGGGGGGGGGAGATTGTGAGATGCGCACCCTTGTGTAACTGATTTTCTTTCATGAGGGGTTGGAGGGACTTTTGCTAACTCTTTCTTCAATCAGAGTCGTCAAAACCTCAGAAAAAGAAAACGTGATTCTGTTGCTTTTAAGCATCTCTTTAGTTGGGTTTTTGTCTATGAATGGTGCCCTTCATTTATTGACCGCGTTATTTCAAGTAGTTTTGTAGCTCTTTTGTAGTTCATTTTGCTAGTTTTATGTTGATAAGACGGAATTCAAGAACAGTATAGTTGATCATTAGGAGAGGTTTCACAGTTATAAAAATGAATCGTAGTACACCGAAGGTAAGTTTTGATTTTGTTTTGTAATTATTTGCACTTACAATTAGTAAATATTCTCGATCTTTTCAGTGGCTAATAGAAAGCTAATATAAACAATTTTTCCCACTTTTCTATTTGCTTTTTCGTTTAGATTGTTCATAGAATTTCCAGCAAAAACAATTTTTGTGAGAAACTATTTTTTCGTGTTTTTCTAAAACTATTCTTCAGTACTTTAACTCGTGCTTAGCTAAACACAATCAGAAAAAGTTATTTAACTCTAACATGAGTCTTAAAACTAGATTTATTTGCTTGTATAATTGAATAATAAAATATTGTAAATTTCATGAGTGCAAACTTTTTACTGCACGTCGAGTCAAAATTTGCCTGTAATGGAATTTTAACTGCTAATCTACATGCACAGAATTTAAGTGGAGAAAATTTTCTACTTCGTGGTGCAACGTAAATTGCGTGAAAAACACCAATATTACAGCAATCTTTTTCGACGAATATTGTTGAATTAGTACGTAAACTTAAAATTAAATTTCCTTTGATAGAAAAATAATATTAAAGTTTTCAAAATTTTATATAATACACATGTAGTTTTCATTCTAATAACTGTAATTATATTATAAAAGATAGACGTGAATTATTTGTTTTATTCATTGTAACATATATATTTTATATATTTTTTAATATACGTCTTGTTATAATAACATATAATGTATTTTCAAAACAGAGATTACTTTCTCAAAAATTCATAAGAATTTAAACTATAGAAAGTGTAAGTAAAGTCATTGTTTATGCTTATGATTGCCGCTGTAAACAAAAAAGCATCGTTTTAAAAATTTGTTTATTCTCTTCTGAAGTTTTATAGCTTGATTTTAGTGAGTAGGGGTGAGGGGATTTGTGCCGTTTAAGTTGGTAGGATGGACACCTTTTATTTTAATAATTGTATTGTATATTTTATTTTAATAATTGTTGTAGTGCAATGTGATTCAAACTTCAACAGTTACCAAATAATAAGTTTCAAAACAAATTATCAATTTATGTGATTTCTTAGGCAACACAGCCGTACTGGCCAACGTCGAAAAAATGACATATTTCGAAGATCAACTTTACTGAATAGTAGGTGCTATCGGGTTACATTCGAGCCTGTCTATCTCGAAAGCCTCTCAACCCGGAATTTTTAAAGTTTCCCTGCATTTGCAGCAAAAAATCAATATACTTTCCATGTTTATCTCGAAAAAAAAAAAGAGAAAACATCTGTATCTCGCAGTGGCGTACCGGGGGGGGGGTGCCAAGGGACCAATGCACCCCCCAGGTTTTGCCAAAGCATTAGAGATAGTGTCACCGAGTTTTAAAAATCAGTGGGTCTGTTCAAATATCAAATGTCGGGAGGAGGGATGGGAAACACTATAAAGTTTTAAAAAGTAATCTTCAGAAAAATTCACTTCATTTTTGAATGAAAAATACTTGATAGAAACTAACATACTTTTTTGAATGAAGTGCTTGTTTCTGCAGTAGTAAAGAATGGTGCTGTCCATCCTCTCACTCATGGGACTCATGGGCGCCCATATGCGAAATTTTAAGGGGGGGGGGGCTCAAATATTTTCTCCATGGTTTAGCAGGATATTTTTCCCATAGAAAGCAATTTTAGTGCAGATTAGAGTTATTAAAAGTTGACTTTCTTAAAAACTTATACATTAACGGCTAAAGAAGACATTTTAAAAATAATTTTGCCCAAAAAATAGTACTTAAAGCAAGGAAGCACTAATTTCTAAGAGGGGGCTTGAGCCTTCACTTGCCCCCCTATATGGGCACCCATGCGTCTCACTATCATTTTGTGGGATGCTCGAGGATTGCAGCATCTTTTGGTGCTTGAACCACTGATTATAGAGGCTTTAAATATTTTTTAAAAAATGCTTAAACCTTTTTCTCCTTCTATTCTTTTTCTAACATAATTACACGTCGTGAAGAAATAGTGACTATACAGAAAACCAGAATTAAGAATAACCTCTTATCTATAATCACGTAAATTAAAATAAATCAGAAATATAGAAAGAAACTACTTTTTAAGATTTGAAAAATTGTAGTATTGAGGAATAACAGTTAGGGAAACAAAACAATTTGCACAATATATTGAATTAATTGCTATAGAAGCTTTACAAGATTGCAGCGTAGGCATTTTTCAGGTCATCAACAATTTAAATTTTAGTCAATTTGCCTGCAATAACACGTACTGCAGAAGAACGTTTTCAACAATAAAATGTTCAGAAATTTTAGAGGAACTGGTACAAAAAAGTTTTTAAACTTAATGTTTAATATAAATCTATATGCAAATATGTCTGTACGTGTACGTGACAAAAGAAATCTTAATAATTTTGCAAAACTAAAAGGAGGGGGAGGATAAGTGCTACTTGGTGATATCTGTTATGTGCAAATTTTTTTTATTTCAGTACGTTTGCAGCTTTAATCCTTTTACATTGGACCATTTTCAATTATTGAAGGATTTTATAAATTTTCCAATAAAGATTTCCCCAGTTTTGGTAATTCTAAATTTTGATCTTGTGGTAGCTTTATTATTCTTAAATTATATTTATTTCTGTAAATGTTATAACTTAATTAAACAAAATTCTTCGTGACTGTTTCAAACAGATAAATTTAAAATGCGGTAAATAATTATAAAAAAAATCATCGAATGGTAGTTCTAAACATTGATTCTTTTCTCACGAGAACACTATGCACCCCTCAACACTAATTTCTGGGTACGCACTGATATCTCGAATCCCAGATTGCAGCTACGCAGTAATTTGCAGCTTCGAAGTCGAGCGATCTGTTTAGAAGCAAAGAAAAAATTTCCCTTGCCTCAGAAACATTCGCATTGTCCCACTACCGCTATTGTCCTCTAGGAACAGAGGGGACAGTGGAGGTTGTTTCGGGAATAGGTTTTCTTGGAAAACCACAGAAAGTCACAACCGCTCGTTTCGAGATCTGGTTTATAGTGTGATACTGTAGTCTATTTGTGTTTGTCGTAGTCATTCCTAAAGCTGAGAAAAAACACGTTATAATATAATAGTAAAATGCCTAACAGAACTAATACAGAAGAATTTTAATCTATGGAATATATTGTCTTTTGTTCCAATTTCAAGTCTTCAGAGTTCAAATTTCAATAATCCTCTCAAAATCTCAAGGCCCTATGTGTTTTTCAGCTGGGGATACTTAAAAAAATAATAATTAAAAAAACCCTTAACGCTTCCCAAATGAGTATGCGTAGGAAGCTCAGAATGGCCCCCTCCAAAACGATCGGCTAGATCCGCCACTGTTAGAGTCTGACATCGAAAACCAGAAATGGAACGCCATTGAAAAGATCTATTTTGAAAAGGGCGATAGCATTTCTGCTTATTCAGATGTTGTTTTATTCTCCTACATCCGATAAGGAAGTGGAATAAATTAAGAAAAAAAAAACATCAACCATAACCAACGTGTCTAATAAACGAAAACGAATCCAAACGAAAAACAAATAATAAAAAAAAACGCCTGCCAGCCGTTGCCGTGAGGATGGAAGTAGGGTTGCAGAAGAAACCAACTGGAGCAGAACAGGGTTACTATAAGTTGCAGTTATCGCCAAGATGTTGCAACATTTTATTTATTTATAATATTGAAACACTATTTTCAAATCAATGTTACTACTTCTTTGTCATTGTTTTTGAACGACGTCAATACCAGTATATAGCGTAGGTGTCGGTTCTCTCGCAGATTAATAAATTTTTGACAAAGTTTTATGCGGCTTATACGCCGATGCGGCGTATCTGATGAAACGCATTTTTTTTCTCCCGAATTTTGCGAAGTGCGGCTTATACGGAGGTGCGGCTTATCTACCCGAAAATACGGTAAGCGTTGAAAACTAATTTTGTTTGATAAATTTAAGAAACTTCTGCTCATAAATCTATGATGATGCAACATTTCGACAAAGTTACAACTTAAACTTTTGTTTCATCTCTCTCTCTGTCTGTTTGTTTCCCAAACAACTGCTTTTTTCTTCAAGAGTTGATTTTGTATCTAAATAATTTCTTCGTCACGGGGTTACAGTCCTTTTATCAAGCCCGTCATTTAGGGGGAGCAGGGGGGGTCAATTGCCCCCCCCTGATTTTGAGAAATTAATGTATTTACATACAAGTAGGCGGGGTTTTTGCTGATTTCCGATAAAATTGCATTGAGTTTTCACCCTCCCCCCCCCCCCTCTGGAAAAACTTGAAATGACATCCCTGCCTTTTATATACTGTCGAGACTCCATGTATCGAACTTCCGCTCATCGAAATTTTCAATATATATAATTTTTAGCAAATCTCCCCCTCTTCATTACATAGAAAAACTGTTTCTAAATGTCGAAAAAAATCTTTTGTATCGAAATTTTTTTTGCAATGCATTAAGAGCCCGTTTCATTCTACTTTATAACGTTTAGTGCACAAACTATAGTCTAGGGAAAATCAAAAAAAAAAAAAAAACCCGCTAGTTAATTAAAGTTAAAGAGTGTACAAACGAAGGGTTAATTTATTAATTTTAGAATGAAACAACAAGAATGTTTTCGATTTTGTAGTAGAGACTTATCTTGTAAAAATAAATTTTCAGCTATTCCTTTTTTTCAGATAGTTATTCTTCTTTCCTAAAAGTTCATAAATTTTGTGAAAATTTGAAAATGTGTCTGTCTTACTGTTTATTTAAAAGTAAAAAAAAATATATAAAACAATTTTTCAACATGAACTTTTATGTAATGTACTTTGCAAATAAATTATAGATAAAGATTAGCTATAACTTTAATGGTTCAGAAGTAATTACATAAAATAAAGCTCCCGTCTGTACATCATAATTTTTATGTATCTGATTTTTCCCCAGTAAATTGCTTCTTTAATATATGGACATACGACTGTATGCGTATTAACCTAATAGGAGTGACAATTATGACTTAAAATTAAGGTTTCTAGGAGGGACCCAGTCCCAGGGTGTACCCCTTGTCAGAACTCTGCTGCTATTTTTATTTGTATTCCAGTACTGGAAAAGTAACACATGAACATGCACTTCTGCTTATTAAGTTCACACTTGCATCAAATCGTCCAAAAATATTTACGGAATTGTTTAGTAAAAACTAAGTGTTCCATTGTAAAGGAAAGGAGGGACCCATTCCCGAGCTTATGCTCCTGTCGGAACTCAGCTGATATTTTTAATTGATATTACAATCTTGGAAAATTACAGGTTCAGATTCTTCCCTGACCGCAAGTCTCTTCTGAACCTTCACCGGTCGAACACATTGGGATGCAGTTGGACCCAGCTACCTCCACGTTTAGATGACCAATTGTGTCAAATGGTTGAATTTAAATAGAGAGCATGCCCTCATTATGCCATTCGCACTCTCACTAACTCTTCACCTAAACGTGGTACATCGGGTATCACCGCCAACAGTAACCGTACTACCACTGAACCGATACTATTCTCGCTATGTAATACGAATATAGTTTTAAAATAGTTTTGCTGCTATCTTTCTCTGCTTACCTAGTTTCATCACTTTCCAGTCTCTTTTTCTTGATACAGCATTTTCAATACCACGTTCTGTATACTATATAGAGCAACTCAACAAACAAAAATGTTTCTGGAATTAGTTATTGCGATACTAACAACTCCATCCATATCTTTCGTATTGAAATGCAAATAAAAAAAACTATTATTTTCCGTTTTCCTTTTCCTATACTAGCATAACAAAGAAACTGTTTATCCACCTGACGTCGGAGACGGAAAGAAATTCATCATAAAAAAATTCAGCGATTTCAAAAGTCGTTCTGCAGAATGAAGAGGCGACGCAACATCATTTCACGCTCGGGCTCTTAGCACCGATACATATTCCGATGGATTCAGAAGGAAGTAATCTGGCCCCCATTGAAAAACTGCCTCAGGTCGTAGATAGCTAACTATTTTAGATGGTTCGGCTTAGAGCATACGGGCGGATGATTAAAAACGCTTCCGCCCGATGCAGAGTTTGTTGTGCGGGCGGAAAGCCAACAAAAATGGGTGTTAGGGTCGATATTTAAATTATTTTACTGATGCAAAGTTTTGCTTGTTGATGATTTCTAGACGTGGTAGTGGGAGTTGCTGCAGGGGCTGTTCTTCAGTAACGTAAAAGAGTGGGTTGTGGTTCCGAGAAATGCAAAAAATCTTATGAATACAATATCTTAAATGCGCATACTTTATATTTAATTATGCAGCGATGCACATTACTTGGTCTGAAAGGATTATTTTGATTTAAACATGAATTTCTATTGATATTTAAATATTGGGAGCACATACCAAATACAATGTGATGAACATTTTAAATATTTCAATGTACGTTAATCCCCGATCCTATGTATTTTCTACAGAATAAACAAGAAGTGAATTCATTCATTATATTCTTTTTGTTACAAAATACCTGTTAGTCAACTTCCGATATGTTTCTCAATATTTCGTGGATGTGATATTTTTTGGTATATATATTTGCCCTTTTTTTTGAAAAATTCCAAACGTCGGCTTTCAGTTTCTATATCTCTCGAGCAAAAACAAATATATTTTAAATGTAAATTATAACTGTTTATTTATTTTTAAAAGTTCGAAGCGTTAAGACCCCCCTACATTACCGAAAAATTGCTCAAGATCTAAATTTAAGCCCTAGATCCTACCATTTTCTACGAGAACACATCTGTGTGTTAGCGGAAAATGGCATATTGTATGTATAAATTAAGAAATTGCAATCGAGTTAATCAACAATAATTAACATTTATTTGAATTAATATGTAAAAGAAAAATAAAAAAAATCTATCACCTTTTACATTTATATACAAATTCTTCTTGCATTGTCTGTAAATTAAGAAATTGCAATGGAGTTAATCAACAATAAAATTATCATTTATTTGAATAAATGTAGAAAAGATTGTTTTTAATCAATCACTTTTTATAGGGACGCCATTTCGAAATTTTCCAGGGGGGGGGGGCAAAGGACACATTTAAAATTTACTGAAAAGTAGCAAAAACCACGCCCACTTATATGCCAATACATTGATTTTCCAAAGTATGGGGGGGGGGGCAATTGAACCCCACTGCCCCCCCCCTCAATGACGGGCCTGACTTTTTACATTAATATACAAATTCTTCTTGCATTGTCTGTAAGTTAAGAAATTGCAATGGAGTTAATCAACAATAAAATTAACATTTGCTTGAATTAATATATAAAAGAAAATGTTTAAACATCAATCACTTTTTACATTAATATACAAATTCTTCTTGCATTGTCTGTAAATTGAAATTGAAATTCTAAATTTGTGATAAAGTTCTATTGAAGCTGGATGCTAGAAAAAGTAAATGTCTTCTGTTTTGATGGAATGCAGTTTTACACTGAAAGCATTTAATAAATAAATAAATATATATATATATATACTAGTTGACCCGGCAAACGTTGTTTTGCCATATAAATAATTTCCTAGTAATTTCTAGTGTAGACAAAAAATAGCTTACTTATTGTAAATATGTATGTATGTATGGTAGAATGTGTATATTGTATGTATGTAAGAATGTGGTATATGCGTGAAATAAACATGGAGGGCTGTGAACGATGAGGGAATATAAAAATAACAAAAGGCAAACATTATTTTTAAGTTATTATAATTTATTCCTTAAAATTATATATCATTAATTAAACAATTACGACAGTAACACTATTAAACAATATCAATCTCTTAATGCTATAGCGTGAACAATATTTTTCGTTAGTCCATCTTAAGCTAACACAAACAGACTGGATGGTTTACCCACTCGAGAGCATGCCACATATAATTGTCCGTGTGAAAAACATGGTGTTCTCAAATCTAAGCCACAAACAGACATCGTTTGACCTTGGGATTTGTTGATAGTCATTGCAAATGCCAATCTAATCGGAAACTGAAAACGTTTGAATTGAATTGGCACATCTGTAGGTATAATAGGAATCCGTGGTATGAGTATATTTTCACCTCTGATCTTGCCATTTAAAATCCTGGCTTCGATCACGTTTTTCATTAATTTTTGAATGACTAATCGCGTACCGTTGCACAGCCGGGCCGGGTTCAAATTACGAAGCAAGATAATTGGAGATCCAACCTTTATTTTTTAAAAATTTGTGTCACTTTAATGGTCGTTCATACCCCCCCCCCTCTCGCAGTGAAAAAAAAACTTTACACAGCAGATTTTGCCTAATAACTCAACACTCATGGTGTTTGATACATTTTATTTGTTTGTAATGATGTTTTTTGGTCACAACCAATATGAAAATCACAAAAAATAGTTACTTTAATTTTTAACATATATTTATCTTCTTCAGAATTTTTGACTTTTAATTTTACCTTGAATTTGACGTAAATGCAAGGTATAAAATACAGAATTTTATAAAGGTACAAAAATTAACATAATATAATTGATAGTGTATATAATTTTGAAAAAATAATATAAGTGCCGCAAATCAAAAACCATTTATTGCCACAATCGATTCAAAGCCCCCAAAAATGGCGCAAACGTCCATAAGAAAATTCTACAGCATCGAAGGACCCCATTGCCAATTTTAACAAAGATCCGACCAAAACTGTCATTTTGTACTATAAAAAAATATGGGGTAGATCCCCATGAGGGGATGTACCTGCATAAGGACATTACAATCATTAAAAACATTCAAAAAAAAAAAAAAAAAACATGCAGCTCTTCGAAAAAATCCTTGCGGGCCTGGATTCGATCTCATTCCATCAGGAACTTCAACCTGACGTGCATAACCACTTGACCATCGGGTCGCTCATTGAAGTAAGGATTTACGATAACACATATTGTTTTAAATGACATGAAATGTTAGTTTTTCGATCATAACTTTTTTCTAGTGAACAAATATCGTCATATGAGTACATGGTACCTAAGTTACACCATCTCCTATCGATTAAAAAAAATCGTCCAAATCGGTTCTGTAGTTCAGATGTTATGTGCGAACAAAAAAAAAATTTAGGGGTGGACTACCCCTAATATTTAGGGGGATGAAAAATAGATGTTGGCCGATTCTCATAGATACTGGATAAGCACAAAAAATTTCATCAAAATCGGTCAAACCGTTTCGGAGGAGTATGGCAACGAAAACTGTGACACGAGAATTTTATATATATATATATATATATATATATATATATATATATATATATTATGCCATTTTCCGCTATCACACAGAAGATATGTTCTCGTAGAAAATGGTAGGATCTAGGGCTTAAATTTGGATTTTGAGTAATTTTTCGGTAATGTAGGGGGGTCTTAACGCTTCAAACTTTTGAAAATGAATAAACAGTAATAGTTTACATTAAAAATATATTCGTTTTTGCTCGAAAGTTGTATGAAAACCACAAAAAACCATTTTTCCAACAGAGAAACGTAAAAATCATGCCTCACACGAAGGTAAAAGCATTTACAATGGCCCTGAAGCGACCAAAAGTTGTGTTCTACCATCCTCTACCTTCAATTTCACTTTGTATTGATCCACCTATCAGGAAAAAAAATATGGTTACTCACTGTCAATTTCAAAATCGCGACTTGGGTCCACTAAGGGCGCTGGCGGGAAAAAGGGGTTAAAAATTCTAAATTGTGGTACCAGTGGCAAATAGTAGAAGAATTTTGCCGCATTTTGAGACCAAGTAGAAGTTGCTATCTCAAACCGCGCGAATTCGGTGGATTTTTGCCCCGTATGCCACACTGTGAGGCAGTTGGGTTTACAGTACAAAACCGTAAGAGCTGCTAAATAAATCCATAGTCACAACGCTTTCTTCTTTCATACGATATCTAGTTTTATTCGTAGAACGTTGCAATTACGCTTCGTGTTGTAACTATTGTAATTTTGCACAATAAACCAAGCTGCCACTTCGAAACCTTAAATACTAAAATGCAACTTAACTTGACACTGAACGTCACTACGGGCGGAACCAATAAGACCTCACAAGCAGTCAGCGATCTCTTCTAATTCGCCAAGTAGGCTGTGGGGTCATTCCACGTCAAGTGATCCAAAATCAGAGAAAAATTTTACCTTACATTTTTGTATTTCTTTCACATTTGGCTCATCAATTGTACCCCTTGAGGTAATCAAAAGTCTCAAATTTGGATTTTTATCTCTATTATTTTTTCATTTATGAGACTTTGAACTTTGGAAAAACCCTCGTTTTTCCATGGATAAGGGTACATAAAAGGGACCATAACTCGGCACCAAATATAGATAGAACGATTTGGTAAATGGCATTTTAAAGTACGTTAGTTGCCGCTTAATCTGATATGCAACATGACTAATTTGATAAAAAATTTCTTTTTCAAAAAATGAAATTTAAATTTCAAATTTAAATTTCTCAAAAAACATATAATGAATTTTTTTAAAAAAATTCTCAAAAATTTTTGTGTATTTTATCTATGTTTGTACCAATTTTTAGATTGGGATCTCAATGGGATCATATTTTTTTGAATTTTTGAATAAAACTGTATAGGAAAAAAATGATATTTTTTAGATTCTATTTATTTAAATATTAAGTTCTCTTGCTTGTGATGGTCTAAAAAGTAGAAAACAAACATGAATTTGTTTAAAGTGAGCTGGCATGAGCTTATAGATTTGTCAGGTTCACCCCTTCCCCCCTTCCTCCCCCGCACAACCACTCTTTTTTTATTCAAAGCTGTTCAAAATGTTTAAAAAAAACAAAAACTCTTTGATACAAAATGAATAGTAAACTTATTTAAAGTGGGGAAATGGGTTTCCTTATAACTAGACGAAGTATCCCCCTCCCCACCCAAATATACCATTCACACTATACTAATATGACGTCTAACCTGGGGATTGAGTTGAGGATTATTTTCACCCTACCCAAGTAGCACACTTCGTTTTTTAAAGGTTGTAAAATGGTTATTAACGTTGTGACAACGGATTAAAAACGTTTATAAAACGTTTAAGCGCTTTTTGTGCTACCTGGGTAGGTATATATTGTTTTTCAGACGAAGTGTTTCTTTTCGATCCGAACTTCAAAGTGTACTTCCATTCAATATCTGAAATTTAACTTTATGATTCATTTCATCTTCTACTCCAGCACCAATCTTCAATTTTGAACGGAGGTAATAAATGGGTCGCCCCAATATCATAGCAAACAGCAAAATAGCACTGTTTCGCCTTGTTCTCGACGTTTTTTCTATTCTTTTCGCACAAAACTGAAAATAAATCAAAATATGAAATATTAGATCATATGTCTGTGTCCCCATAGCTATCTTTCCACATTATCTAGTGTGCAGCTGTTATTTAATTTTTTTTAATCGTTTGTGTTCTTTTTCATTTTGTTATAAAGGAAAGTAATGCAGCAAGATATATCTATATATATATATTAAACAAACACTGCTTTTTTGAGCACAACCTCACATGTTGTTTAACTTCTTTACAGATTGCTCCCCCCCCTCTTACCCTACCTTTCCACTCCAAACTTTATTTTTTTTTATCATCCAGCCTAGCCCCATTTCAAAGCCTTAGTCTCTACTGATGTCTGGTAGTGTTTCAGTTTGTTCTGTTTGTTACTCTTTCCTATTAGCTCATGAGCTTTGTCCAATAAGATAAAGGAAAGGCAGTGATGGGGACTGACATATAACGTGACACTTTAATTTCTTTTCAGTTTTGTGTAAAAATAATGGGAAAACATTATGAGAACAAGGGGAAACAGTGCTATTTTGCTGTTTGCTATGATCTTGGGGCGACCCATTTATTCCCTCCCTTCAAAATTGAAGATTGGTGCTGGGGGAGGGGATGAAATGAACCATAAGTTTAACTTCAGATTTTGAATGGAAGTACACTTTGTGAAGTTCAGATTGAAAACGAAACACTTCGTCTGAAAAACAATATATACCTAGGGGGAAAATAATCCTCAAATCAATCCCCAGGTGAGACGTCATATTAGTATAGATGGGTATATTTGGGTGGGGGAAGGGTTGTACTTGTTATAAGGAAGCCTTGTTATAAGGAAGCCCATTTACCAACTTTAAACAAGTTTACTGTTCATTTTGTATCAAAGAAGCTTTTTTTTAGCATTTTAAACAGTTTGGGGGGAAAATGGTTGGGTCAGGAAGGAAGGTAGGGGGAGCTGACCAATCGACAAGTTAATGCTAGCTCACTTACCTAGAGTAAAAATAATAGTCAATTCAATCCCCAGGTTAGACGTCATAATAGTACAGCGTTAATGGTATATTTGGGTGGAGGAGGGGGATACTTCGTCTAATTATAAGGAAACTCATTTACCTACTTTAAATAAGTTTACTATTCATTTTGTATCAAAGAGTTTTTTTTTAAAAACATTTTGAACAGTTTTGAATTAAAAAAGTGCGGGGGAGGATGGGGGGAGGGGGGTGAACCTGACAAATCTATAAGCTCATGCTAGCTCACTTTAAACATATTCATGTTTGTTCACTACTTGTTAGACCATCACAAGCAAGAGAACTTAGTATTTAAATAAATAGAATCTAAAAAATATCATTTTTTTCCGATACAGTTTTATTCAAAAATTCAAAAAAATATGATCCCATTGAGATCCCAATCTAAAAATTTGTACAAACATAGATGAAATACACAAAAATTTTTGAGAATTTTTTCAAAAAAATTCATTATATGTTTTTCGAGAAATTTAAATTTGAAATTTAAATTTTATTTTTTGAAAAAGAAAATTTTTATCAAATTAGTCATGTTGCATATCAGATTAAGCGACAACTAACGCACTTTAAAATGTCACTTACCAAATCGTTCTATCTATATTTGGTGCCGAGTTATGGTCCCTTTTATGTACCCTTATCCATGGAAAAACGAGGGTTTTTCCAAAGTTCAAAGTCTCATAAATCAAAAAATAATAGAGATAAAAATCCAAAAATTGAGACTTTTGATTACCTCAAGGGGTACAATTGATGAGCCAAATGTGAAAGAAATTCAAAAATGTAAGGTAAAAAACGTTGGATCACTTGACATGGAATGACCCTGTGACGTTTTATCTAGCCCGTTTTTCATAGGCTAACGTCACGATGTTGTTGTCAAGAAAGGTTGCAGTGTAGTATAGTATTTTATTGAACTGTTTAGTGTACTATTGCTGCACCGGAGGTAAAAATATTTCCCAATTCAAAAAAAAGTTCCTTAAATCATAGAAATACAAGCCTGCTAAAAATTTTTAACTTTCTACGTCATAATATTAGTACGTTATTAGTATACTCTTTCTGTTCGTAGTAGTGGGAAAAAAAGAAGAATACTTCAGCTGGCAAACACAATGCAGTAGTTTTCAGTTCATTTTGCAGGTAATGAAAGAACTTCGATGTAGTTCAGAACAGCTTTTTTATTTTCATCTTCCCCTTAGTTTTGCAGACGAGGAGTTACAAAATCGAGCTAAGTCACTTGCAAGAATTTTTTTAAAACTTTATTTTTGTCAAAGAGCTATGTCCTGAAAAAGTAAAAGTGAAAAATAAGATTTTCATTTTAAACAAGAAGTTCTGTCAAGAACTGAACGAGCCTACTTTCCCGTACATCGACATCGGTATTGTAGCATCTGATCAATATTCTCTTGATTATCTGAAACTGAAAATTATGTCAAACATACCTTTATAGCACTTAAAGCTGATTTCTAAAAGCAAAATATACCACTCTCATCAGAGACACGTAAAAAGTAAATAAACGAGTAAATAATATTTTGTCGCACCTTTTAAAGAAGGTAACTGTTATAGTTCTTCCGTAGAAAAATTCTACAATCGTTTTCAAAAGAAAAAAAATAAATAAAATAAAAGTACAAGGAACATCAAAACACATTTTATCAAAGAAAGAAAAAAAAAATCGTTCATTAATAAAATGTCTCGAATTTCAATTTTAATCCGTTGCCAGTTGTTAAATATAAATAAAGAATAAAATGCTCTCGTGAATGAAAAATTTTTGTTAACAAAAAAAAAAAAAAAATCATCTGCCAGAAAAAAAAAATAATAATAAATTAAAAAAAAACAAATAAATATATAAGCAAAAAATCGTCTGCCCAGTCAGTCATTTTTTTCTGAGCCTGCATCATAGTCTAAGATCCCACCGCAGTTTATCTACACTCATAGCGTATACTTATCACGTTTATATCAAAATAAAGCACATGTTTTTCTGAACGTGATGCACTAAGTCTTCGTATGTAAAAGTGCCCGAAACCTATAGGCAGCCTGGTCTAAACGGGACATTTGAATGTAGTATTTCTACACTCATTGCGTACACTCATCACGTATATATCAAATTAAAGCTGAGTTTTTCCTGAACGTGATGCACTAAGGCTGCCTATGTAAAAGTGGCCGCAACCTCTAGGCAGCCTGGCCTAAACAGGTCACATGAATGTAGTATTTCTACACTCATCGCGTACACTCATCACGTATATATCAAATTAAAGCTGATTTTTTTCTGAAAGTGATCTTCTAAGGCTGCCTCTGTAAAAGGGGCCGCAACCTGTAGGCAGCCTGCATAATAGGTCGCATAAATCTCAAATTTTTTTACTCATCACATGTATATCAAATTAAAGCAGATTTTTTTCTGAAAGTGATGCACTAATCTTCCACTGGAAAAGTGGCCGCAACCTATAGACAGCCTGGTCTAAACAGGCCACATGAATGTAATATTTCTACATTCATCGCGTACACTCATCACGTATAGATCAAATTAAAGCTGATTTTTTACTGAACGTAATGCATTAAGGCTGCCTATGTAAAAGTGGCCGCAACCTCTAAGCAGCCGGGCCTAAACAGGTCACATGAATGTAGTCTCTCTACACTCATTGCGTACACTCATCACGTAGACATTAAATTAAAGCTGATTGTTTCCTGAACGTGATGCACTAAGGCTGCCTATGGAAAAGAGGCCGCAACCTCTAAGCAGCCTGGCCTAAACAGGTCACATAAATGTAGTCTTTCTACACTCATCGCGTACACTCATCACGTATATATTAAGTGAAAGCAGATTTTTTTCTGAAAGTCATGCACTAAGGCTGCCTATGTAAAAGTGACCGCAACCTCTTGCCAGCCTGGCATAAATAAGTCACATGAATGTAGTATTTCTACACTCATCGCGTACACTCATCACATATATATCAAATTAAAGCTGATTTTTTTCTGAAAGTGATGCACTAAGGCTGCCTATATAAAAGTGGCCGCAACCTGTAGGCAGCCAGGTCTAAATAAGTTACATAAACGAAGAATTTGACATTTATGTGACCTGCTAGGCAGGCTGCCTACAGATTGCGGCCACTTTTACATAGGCAGCCTTAGTGCATCACTTTCAGAAAAAAATCAGCTTTTATTTGACATATACGTGATGAGTGTAGAAATACTACATTTATGTGACGTGTTTAGGCTAGGATGCGTAGAGGTTGCGGACACTTTTACATGGGCAGCCTTAGTGCATCACGTTCAGGGAAAAATCAGCTTTAATTTGACATATACGTGATGAGTGTACGCGATGAGTGTAGAAATACTTCATTAAAGTGACCTGTTATGCCAAGCTGCCTACAGGTTGCGGCCACTTTTACATAGGCAGCCTTAGTGCATCACTTTCAGAAAAAAATCTGCTTTAATTTGATATATACGTGATGAGTGTACGCGATGAGTGTAGAAATACTACATTCATATGTCCCGTTTAGGCCAGGCTGCCTATAGGTTTCGGGCACTTTTACATACGAAGACTTAGTGCATCACGTTCAGAAAAAAATGTGCTTTAATTTGATATATACGTGATGAGTGTGCGCTATGAGTGTAGATAAACTGCGGTGGGATCTTAGACTATCACCGCTATGTTTGCGGAGTCGGAGTCATCAAAGAAGATTATTTAGAAAAATACTTTACAATACAATATTTATCAAAACCATTTTCTTACAAAGTTAGTTTGAAGGAAATCCGCCTTTAAGCTCAGAATCAACATTCAATTTAAATTTCCCCGTAGGCGCTCATGTTAAAATTTTTTTCTGAACTGTTCATCAATGAACGAAAAATGGTTCAAATTGAAAAGTGAAATATGGGAATGAGTTTCTCCGAGATCTTTCGAACAAAAAAAGTTTATTCAATTCAGGCGGTTCACTTAAAAGTTATTCGGTGCGGAAAGGTTGTTTGAACGGTTCAATGTTGAACGAAAAAATGTTCGAATTGAAAATTTAAATACGGTAATGAAGTAGCCTTGCCGAGATCTTTCGAACAAAAAAAAGTTTGTTTAAATCGGACTGTTCACTCAAAAGTTATTAGGTGGGGAAAGGTTGTTTGAACGGTTCGACGTTGAACGAAAAATTGTTCAAATTGGAAATTTAAAAACGGGAATGAAGTCTTCTTGATAAGATCTTCCTAACAAAAAAAAGTTTGTTCAAATCGGACTGTTCGCTAAAAAGTTAGTATCGCGGGGTTGAACGGCTCAAAGTTGAACCAAAAACTGTTCAAATCGAAAAATCAAATGTGGGAATGAGCTGTACTCGCCGAGATCTTTCCAACAAAAATAAGTTTGTCCAAATCGGACTATTCACTCAAAAGTTAGCATCGCGGGACAGGTTGTTTGAACGGTTCAAGGTTGAACCAAAAATTGTTCAAATCGAAAAATCAAATATGGGAATGAGCTGTACTAGCTGAAATCTTTCCAACAAAAAAAAAAAATTCGTTCAAATCGGAATGTTCATTTAAAAGTTATTGGGGGGGGGGGGGGGGACAGACCGACTGACACACAAATTTCCCATCTCAATACCCTACTTTCAAATTTTTAATTTTTCGACAGTTATTTAATTTTTTTTTTTTTTGGACTTGGCGATATTTTTTAGATGCATTAAGCCACTTTTAATGCTTTTTTCGTCTCTTATATTTTTAACGGGAAAGTAGGCTAAAAACCGCAAACTTGTCTATTGAAGGTTTTGAAGTTATATATGAACTGAAAGTTTAATGCATTTATAATAAAGTATGAACCCAATTTCAGTAACCTATTTCATAGCAACTGTACGTTTTAGTGCATTTATTTTTTCTACATTTTTTAAATTCAATAAACTTCACTAATTGAATTGAAGAAAAATGCATGATCAACCCCGAAAATAAAAGTTTTCTCAAGTGACGCATTCTTAAAAAATAATACGAATAATAACAAAAAAATAACTTAAAATTTCGTCAACGTGTAAAAAAAGGGAAATTTTATGACTCAAAATTCAAATTTAGATCTTCTTGACTAGTTTTAAAGTTCCAAAAATAGAGCCATTCAATTGATCGAAGTTTACCGATATAGATCAATTTCGTGGTTGAAAAAATGGAAATTTATGACAGCGTACAGTGATAAATTCGCAAGTTCAAATATTTTCGACTGTGCAAAATTAACTTCTAAACAAGAGTACCTCGCTTTTTTTAAACTATAGAATGCGAAAATTATGATAAAAATATAAAAGTGACGTATAACAGAATGACATACAATAGGTGTGACGCAGTTATTGTTCAGTACGTACGCCTTCATTTCTTCTAAACTTTACTTTAAATAATCTGAAAATTATCGAAACAGAACTTCGAGTCCAAAAATGCATTTCCTGCAAAAGATCATCAAAGGCAAGGCACTGAAAATAATTTTCACATTGGTTTATGTTTAAATAAATTCGCTAATGTGCACGACACGGTAAGGAAATGGCTGTCCGTGAGCTTTTACCTCAAGGAGGTGCCTTTGAACCCATTTCTAACAAGATTTTCTAAGACTTCGGCTAACTTCAAAGAATGTGGAGTCGGGCTGTGAGAAAGGGGGGAAGTTCGCTTTAAAGGAGGCTGAGCTAATGAATTTTAGTTTGCCTTTTAGGTGCGTTTTGGCTAGAGGCAGCTCTAGAGGAGAGGAAGCAGTCCTCGAATGTTTGCCACGCCTGCAGATCTCAAAGAGACATGCATCAAATGCATGAAAAGCATCCTTTCCGGCTTTTAGTGATAAGGGGAGTATTAATGAATAATAACAGTTAAATAATGAGTGTTATGTAAAGGATATGGTTAATATCTGATGATAATCAACTTTGGAGCTGTTATTTTTGAACCCGAGCTTTTAACGTGTTGAAAGAATACTCGAAATAACTTTTATTCAAAGATAGTATAACTATTGCGGCCAAACTTTGCTCACTCCAGTTAAAATAATAATCTAAAACGGCCAAACATGGGATAACTTCTTGTGTTTCGTGAGTGGCGACATCTTTATAAAAATATTAAGAGTTAGAAAAATTACTATGTTAATCTATGTTGCACGCTGTGAGCTCTCTCTAAATAACTCGAATATAATTCAGTCACTACAAGGAGTTTATGGTAAGTGTTGTATATAATTGTAAACACCATCAACAACCTCAACAGCTTCATTTCTGGATTAGTTTTAAGTCAAGGTATGACAGCAACGTAAACTGTAATGAAACTTCACAACAACAATTCTACATAAAACGATTGATCACTATAACTAGCATTTGTCGTTTTCTTACATTCAAAAACAAAGTAATGTAAAATACTCTTCAATAGAGCGGTTGCTGCTTTCAACGCTTGCAAAACAATGTTTTTCTCAAATGAAATTGTTATTTTCTACACATTTGCAATGATAATGCAGTTTGAAGCATACTTCATAAAAGAAAGAAGATTCTTTCACTTTCCATAAAATAAAATCTTTGTAGAGCAATAATCTCCATTTTAATAATGTGCAATACTTCATTTTTAGAGCTCAGTTTCCATTTGCTATATTTTAATGTTCTTTTCAGCTATAACCGTATTAGTGAAATAGTTAATATTAAATCAGCCGTAAATTGTCTTTTATATTAAAAGTATACCGATATTCGATACAGTTGGTCTCTTAAAAATTGTTTGATAGAAGTTTTTATACGCATAACAATGAGTTTTTGTTTTCAAAAAATCATTCAGCTCTAATCCATTTTGTGCAATTGGTTTACTCTTTACGGAGTAAATAAGAAGAAGGTGGCTGTTTTCATGTTATATCAAAAAACTATGAACTCCCCCCCCCTCATAAGACGGTATTCTTTTGGAGTGATATTCACTGCTTAGCAAGGTTATTGTTAGTTATCTTACACAGAATGCTTACCACATCCGCAAGCGTCAAAGTACGAGGCGTGTTCATAAAGTAAAGGGCCGTGTGGTCACAGAAAAAAATATACTCATAAGAAACAAATTGTATTGCCATATTTAGTTAGATACAAACTTTCTTTACTTCTCTACATAGTCGCCGTTCACTTCTAAGCATTTTTCGTACCGCTGCACCAGCTTCTTTAACCCCTCTGCATAGAATCTTGCCGCCTGCGAGTTGAACCAGTTGACAATGGCGTTTTTGAGTCCCTCTTTCGGTTTCAAAACGTTGTCCACCGAGCCACTGTTTTTAATGAAAAAGTAAGCGGTCACTAGGTGCATGGTCGGGACTGTAAGCTGGGTGGTCAAAAAGTTCCCAACGAAAATCTTGAATTATTCTTGGTTTTGGCAGCAGTGTGAGGACGCGCGTTATCGTGGAAAAGGATTATAATATACCTTAAGAAAACAGTATAAAATTGGTAGCGTTTTGTATTTCCTGCCGCTAGATGAACGCAAATCTAATGACTTTATTTATTCTCTCTCTCTTTTATTTAATTGCTTACTTTATGATATTATTAATAATTATTATTATTTTAAAATTGTCTTTTTCTACATTCCTGTGCTTACATTTTTGTTAATCATGTATGTATTATTATTAAATTAATTTATTATATTCCTTCTTTAAATTAACTGACATAAATTTATTTTGCATCTCTCTTTGCCATATATCATTCTCAAGACTTCATTTTGATAAGTTAAAATGATAAGCTTTTAGTTTCAAACTGCAACTTTATTTCTAAATGTTTATCTTAAAAAATATTATAAGATAAAGTATTGCTACTGAGAATTATAAATGGAAGGCAAGATGCATTAGTTATCTTTCTGACAAAACTAAACTTGCAAAATGTTATTTGAAGTTGCGCGAAAGATAAATTCCATTATGATGCAATATTAATGATGCAAGAATAATTAATGATTGCTCTTTTCTGAGTAGGATTCTTTTTAAGTTTGTCTCCTGGAATGGAAGGCGACCTCCTCTTTTTACAACCTTTCAGACAAACCTCATCTTCAACTTTTGTGAACTTTTTTGAGTGTTGGCCTTTTAGCGAAATTGGATGCGTCGCTGAACTTATCTACTTCAATTTCGTTTTCTCCCCCCTTCCTCCTCGTTTTCTCTTAGCTTTTAAGGAATGATCATTAGATGTAATTTTAATCACCAGATCAATTTTCGTTTCCGTGAAATAGTCATTTTTCACTGTTTATTTACAAAACATATTAAAAAGATACTGCTTCAATTTCCAACATCACATCTTGCGATAATTAGTTATTAACCCTTAGTTTGGCAATTCAAAAATTTAAAAAATTTGACAATTTTTTTTATTTTAGTTTTTTTGGGGTAAACTGCATAAATATTATATAGCTAAAAAAATTACATGGGAAAAAATGAAAAGAAAATTTAGGATAGCCTGCCAAAGTAGCAAATAAGAATACATAAAAACTTTTTATAAAATTTAATCAAGTATTTTTTTACAATTCAACTACATCTATCTATAAATTATTATACAAATCAAAATACAAAAAAAAAAAAAAAAATAAATAAATAAATAAATAAATAAAAGAGAACATACCTGTAATCGACGTGACGCCATGTTGTTTTGGTAGAACACACTGTAACACTTATAAACTTAATACTGAACGCGTTGCTTTGTAAATAGCCACAGTAAAGACAGATGTTGAAAAAGAAGGTTCGAATAATGCTATAGGTTAAAAGCCAGCCCCTAGAGGGCGCATAATTCAAATTAAAAAATGTAGAAAGCGATGTATCCTGTAGGATATATTGCCCAACTAAGGATTACAAGGCTTAATTACTATATAACTGGAAGAACCTTAGCTTTTTTACGATTTTATATGTATTTTTGCACATCTCGGACTTAGTTTCTTGAAACTTAACCTACATTTCTAGGGATTAATAGCGTTGTATTGAAACCGGAAAAGAAAATGCATGCACTGTAAGAAATGGATATTGTTTTTACAGTATAATACAGTTAATTTTATAGTAACAAACTGTAAAAATGTCTAATTTTACAGTAATAAACTGTAATTTTGCTAATTTTACAGTTTGTTACCGTGTATAAACAGTTTTAAACTGGAACCTCGGCTACCAGTATTACATTATTATTTTTGCAGTATAATATTGCTAAATTTTACGGCAATAAACTGTAAAATTTCTAGCTTTATAGTAATAAACTGTAAAATTGCTAATTTTACAGTTAATTACTGTGCATTTTATAGCTTTAAATTGGAACCTCGGATGCCAGTTTTGTATTGCAAAAACAACAATTCCTTTTTTGCAATGTTGGTGGTTCATCACAAATGGTTAGTTTTTTGGTTAATTAATACTTCATAAAACTACAAAAGGGAGGCATAATTTCAGTTTCTTTTAAATTGGAATAAAAATTACAATTTACTTTGTGCCTGTTTATCTTAAAAAAATATTATAAAACAAAGTTTGAAAACATACCGTTAAAAAAATCGCACTTCTGAATTACTGCTGTCAAGTGCAAAAGTTTTTCGTGGGTCAGCTAGCATAGCTTATAACACTTTCAATTCACTATCAAAAATTATGCGGAATAAATTTTCAAACATACGTCCTAATTTATATTAACGCAATTTTAATGCGAAATATACCAGAATAATTCATGCATAGTGCGATATTTATAATAAGTATGAATGGTATCAGAAGCCGAACGTATGGGAGTCAGTACCTTACATGTATGCAGAAGTTATGAAGGTTCATTAATGATAATTTATGGGATTAATATAGTATGCTACATTGAAATTGCTTAGAGGATTGAATTCACTGCGCTAAGCTTGTTATCATTACATTTTCGACAGTAGATCGTATGATGTTGACCGTGATAATAGACAACTGCAGGGTATTCCGTAATATGCGCAGACTTGAGTTGCATGAATGAAAAGCCGTGAGGAGCCACTTAGCCGTTAAATGAATGGGTGTATGAGACGTGTGTCGTGTCAAGATATTTTTCTCCGTATATTTTAATTCGTCACTTTATGGTCAAACAACGTCTACTCCGAAATGCTTATTATTAAAAAAAAAAAAAAAACTATTTTAACTTCGGTACATATTTCCGGTTGTATAATATTTACATTATTTAGTGAAACGCGGCTCAAGACTTGAATATAACTATCTGGCATTAAATTGTGTATTTTTCAAGTGCTGTTTGTTTGGTTTAAAAGAATGAAATATTTTTTCTTTCACAAAAAATGAAAGTTTTTAACAAAAGTTAAAAATGTTTAAAAGAAAGCAAAAATTATTACAAGTCAAAGTATTCCCTTCAGTGAGTTTTATGTTTTTACTGACTCAATTGGTGAATTTTATGTCAAAAGAGGACTTATTTTCCCTCCAAATTTATGAGCATTTGACTCCGACTCTTTTGCCTCAAAATTAGTTCGACTCCGACTAAACAGATCGGGCGGACTCGAAAAAAAAATGACCCACTTGAACTTCAACTCTAGAAATTTTGATCATTTGACTCCCGGCACAGACTTATTTACCCCAACATCAGTATAGAGAACTTTTTATTTTCTTCCGACATGTTCCCTTTAGGATATCATTAAAATTTCTTATCCTAAACGCTGTAGAGTAAAAAAATAGAATGATGTGATGAAGTACATAGAAGACAAGGGTGTGAAAAATTGAATATTTGGAGACAACTGATATAAATGGCAAGAAACTCTGATATATGGATTTAGGCAAGAAGCAGCACTAGTAGCTCTGTTAGGTTATGTGAGTACAGCATGTTTTAAAACTTTGTTTAAAGAAACTCTATTGAGTACTTTAATTTCGTTTATCCAAGTATATTCTTTGGCTTCTTACTGCTTTAAATCATCTCATTTTCCGGTGTTTTTGTCTAGCACAAAAGCACTATAGTTTAAAATATTTAAATACATTTTAGTTATTGCGCTGAACTTGTCTAGTTGTGCCAACGTTTAGTTATTAATGGGTGCAGAAAATTGACATCTTCTTTCGGTGAAACATACCACTAATTTTTAGCTGTGAACTTTCTATTTTACACAAATATCATGAATTATATATTGTTTTACTTTTTCCTCTGTTTTGCATTCTCTTCTAAAAAGAAAAATGAAAAAAAAGAGAAATTAACGATTTGCTGTTGGGTTTAGTTTGTTATCGTTACTTAAGTGTTTACGTAATGTTATTTTTTGAAAAACATTTTTTCTAATTACATTTTTAATCGCACTTATTACAACACACTGTTCCCAAATTAGTATAAATAGTATTTGTACGGAATACATCAGCTTGACTTCATTTGAAAGTTTAATTTCCCTCAATGTCTCGTATTCATATTTGCACGAAAAAATAATTAGTTAAAGGATAACCTAATTATAGATTCGTATCCTTAAAATAGTATGAGATGTCAAAAGTAATTTAGAACAGCAGTTAGATGCTACAAATAATATTCAGAATACATAAAAACAATAGCTATTTGCAGTTTTACTACTTTCTGTTTGCTCTTCAAACTCGTAGAAAATACACATTTTAGAGAATAGTGCTTTTTTAGGTAGTTTTTTGAGTGGACAGAGGAAAAAAAATAGTTTGCTTTCAAAGTCTTGAAGCATTTTTCTTCCATTTGGATCCAACATAATCTGCTAAGTAAAGAAAAAAAAAACACATTTTCCACATTATAAAACCAAGAAAAAACAAAACACAAAACAAAGCAGGTCGTTTTTTAATCCCATGACAGCGATAAAGCAAATAACTTCTTCTTCAAAATAATTTTTATAGTCTTAACTTTTCTCTTATTGCTCGCAGCAAAAGTTCTAGGGATAAAAATGTAACACATTTATTTCAAACTTTAGTTTTTAGTACTTTTAGAAAACAATACTGTTATAAATTATACCGGGAGGAAAAGAGACGCATTAACCAAAATAAAAAAGATAAATGTGTTTTTTATTTCTTTTTTTGGAAGACAAATCACATACTTGTTAAGTTTTGCAGAAGAACTGGTGTAACATTATAAAGTAATTATTTTTTAGTCTTAATGACTTTCCTTCTAAAAGCCTCTCATACTGTGGGCAACGAATTTTGTCAGTAGACGTCGAAAAAGGGCAACTTCCCTGTGTTCTATATTTTTTCATAAAATAAGTTTTAAACATTTTTTTTTTTCAGAACAGAAATATGCTTTTTCTTAATTAAAGCATTGTTCAGGTACTTTAAATGCCGTATCTGTTGTCTCGGCAAATGTATGTGGCTAAGTTAATAGCTTTATAATCTATAAAGAATAATACATTTTCAGTATAAGTTAATTCAATAAAGGAAAACATTTTTAAAAGAGAGACATATTTGTTTTTCAAATATTAAAATACACCTAGAGACTCAATAGAAATCATTTACTTAAAAAATACACTTTTCAATGTGAGTCATTAAAGCGAAAATGGTACAAATCATGTCTGAAAATTTTGCTGTTTTTATGTATGACTAGATTTGTTAGAAAACGTTGAGAAATAACTGAGGCATGAAGATATAAAAAAAGAGGGGGCTGTTTTCTTTCGTACGGTTTCCATGGAAAGGAGTCAAAATTTCTAAACTTGATATCCCTATTTTAAAGCAACCGACGCTGACATGTGAGACGCATTTGCAGACAGAAGTAATGCAAAAACAGTTTTATGAGTAATTTTTTGAATAACAGCAAAAATGTGAACTGCGTTTTTATTTTTCGTTCATAGCGGTGAACAAATCTTTAAAATCAAGTCTAACTTTTGAAGTTTGACGTATTATTAATGTTTATGGCGTAACTACACACACACACACACACACACAAGCACACATGTGTATACAAAAAGTAAGAAAACATCTTTAAGAAATAATATGCATGAGGATGAAAAGTTGGATAAAAATTCGGAGGAAAAAAAGCCCGTTTACAGGCGATGTATTTTTGTCTTTCTTCGAACTTACGCTCTTTCCATCATAAGCACGACGCTATATGGGTCATTCCGGCGAAAATGGTGCAAATCATGTAAGAAACTCTTTACTTAAGAGTATTAATTTATATAATTTCCACCAACTAATCATATTTTTTTATTAAGTTTCGATTTATTTGTGTATAATGAAGATTATTACTACGGTTTGGCAATTACTGTAACGTAACAATAATGATTAAGAGAAAATAAAATTGTAGCATACCTAATTACAAACTGTTCCCTTTAAAACGATCCATAATAGGCAATTGTCCCTCTCCGAGCTCTAGTTCATGAGGAAAAAATGCCTTCTGTGAGCAATAAAGGCGAAAGTTTTAAGAAGAAAGTGAAGAAAAATGCTTATTTTTTGAAGAAAATAAATAGGGGAGACTGGGGACGGTTGTGACAAGGGGCGGTTGTGACAGTCGTCATATTAGCTAAACCATAATTAATACCTGGTTGAAGCAAAGAGAGAGAGTATCAGCATGTTTGTCTGAATGTGTGTCAAAGCATTGCGGTAGCCATCGAGTGACATTAACGCTAGCAGAGGGGTTGGTTACTTTTTAACAGTCAACAGTAAGTTTTTTTGTTCGATGTCTTTTAGTAATTCCTGATGAATGGGTACAGATAAAGAAATGAAAGTTTTCTCCCCGTTAGTAGTGAACCTCAATAGTGAAATAGCAGTGATTACATTTTATGTAGGCTATTTTGTATTGCCATGGCGATTGCTGTTTTCAAAAGTAGTGGGTTGGGGTCGGTTGTGACAAATTGCGTGGGGACGGTTGTGACACGAGTAAAACATGTTTTTATCATATTTGATGCCCATAATACGCTAGGAGAAGACAGAAATAGGGCAGTGTGACCTAATGAAATATAAAGAAGCTTATAAAGAAGTGAAACTTTTTTTTCTTTCGGACAGCTTTGGAAATGCAACGTTAATCGTAAGTCTTTGCTACGAAACATTCATTTGCAAACGCGATGGAGCCGGCCGGCGCTGTCACAATGAAAACAACGTGTGCGTAGGTTATATTGCTCATAATAAAGTGTTTTTGAGCTTACATATACGCTGAAAGCAGATATGAGAGTAAAATGGCTACTGAGGAATGGTTCCGTTCATTTATGAATAGAAGTGTTTCACGTCTGTTCGTGTAGCTCATGCAACTAGCCTTTCAAGAGTAACAAGCTTTAATAAAACAAATAAATGTGGAATCTTTCTTTGATACTTGAGAATTGTTATGAACAGACACGGTTATGACCCACAGGATGTGCATACTGTTGCCAAAACAGACGTTACGAAATTCCAAAAACCTGATATTTTTGTAAGCCTTGGTATAAGGCTACTTCAACTGAATGAGACACATTGTTAAATGTTAACCCTACACTGCATGGTGTTGCCAATTGGCTACATGGACAATTTGTCCTCCTTATGAACAGCAGAATGTAGTCATAAGGCAACTCAATGCATAAAAAGCAAGTATTGGGTATATTTAAAGCAATTATCACCATTTATCCTCCATGCATGGCAGCACTGGTCTGTTACATGCTCTTAAATGAATCCAAATGGATAGCTTTTAAAATCACTCAAACTACCATGTTTTGAAATTATTTTTTACAATGAAATATTTTTCTTCGTCTTTTAAAAAAATAACATGAATAAAATAAACATTTATCTTTCGTTTAAGATGCGTTTTACATCAAAATAATTATTTGGAAAAAATCTAGGACATAATACACGTCTGTAGCCATTTGGCAACATTATGCAGTAAGCATCCAGAGAACACTTCGATTCATCTCTTTAGTTCATAAAGTACGTGCTTTGTTTATGTTTCGCGCTAGCTTCTTTCTCTTTTTGGAAGGTATAATATAATCATGCGGACCCAAAAGTGGTACTTTCGGCTGTTCTACCGTTTATAAGACCTCGCAATTATCAATGCTTAGTTGATGTTCAACAGAGTGAACAAACGAAAAATCAATCGGGAAAAGCCTTTAAAACGTGTTCACTTTAGATTTCAGTTAGCACAAACGTTGTGCTTACACTGACAAGTAAAGTCATTAATAATTTTAAAATATAGTTTTGAAAAAAAAAAAACTAAAAAATACGCTTTTACATTGGAATGCGCTGTGATCATCACGGGTTTCCCTCTGATTTTCAAAACTACTAAATATCCGCACTTAAGTTTACATGTGTACTTATAATACATCAATATGCAATACAGTTTAGCCTTTAGTATTAAAAATAATATTAAATATATTACTTTTATATTTGCAAAGAACGTAAATTTTATCTTTTATTCAGAGTTACATACATACATACATACATACATACATACAAACAAACCCACATGTGAAATTAATAAAAGCGTATTAAAAAGAGACCATGAGCTACAGAGGAACTAGTTACAAACCAAAAAAAAAAAAGAGAAAAGAAAGAAAGCTTGCGCGAGAGAGCCTCCAAAAGACATCAGATTTGACAGAATTGATCATCGGAAAGTACAAGTACATATAAAAAATAATGTAAAATGTCAAAATGTAAAGGATTACAAGAGTACAGTGTACCAAATGTTCAACTCCTCTATTTTTTTACAAAAAAGAACTAATTTCAAGACTATCATTTACAATCATTTTTATCTGTTGAATGCATGGTGTAGCCATTTGGCAACGAAACTATTTTTAATTAGAAAGGGGTGAAAATTTAGAGTTAAATTTTTTTAAATATTTTTCCATGTTTTCTTATTACATTTACAAACACATATATTTTTTTCTACGAAAAATAAAAAATCATGCAGTGTAGGGTTAAACTTTCCCAGATGAAGGTTATGTTGAATTACGTTTAATATTACTTGAAATTAAAAGTGATCTAGACTGTTTTGCTGTATTTTTGAACTTGTCACAACCGACCCCAAGCACTGTCACAACCGCCCCTGGGGTGGGGTCGGTTGTGACACTTTTTCCTTTTCTGTTTAATTTGGTCCTGTGAGTTAACTATTGTACTTAGGGAGAAAATTTTAGTGTTTATAAGCAGGCAAATAAACACTTTAACATAAAAACAACTTTAAACCAGCTCACAGGCATTGCTAAGGGATCTATGGGGGAGCAAATGAAAATTGTCACAACCGTACCCAGTCTCCCCTACATTGTTTTACATTTTAGGGAAAATTCGGCGCATAAGTTAAATATTTATCTTTAGAGCGTCGCATAAACGAATGATACTATCATTATTTTGCTATGGAAAGTGCAGGGTCCATTCAAAATCGTCGTATAAGTGAAAAAGACGTATAAATGAGGCAGTGTATAAGTGAGAGTTCACTGTATAGAATGCGAAAACACTGATAAAAATATAAGAGTAACGTATAACAGAATAATATACAATAGGTGTGACACAGTTATTGTTTAGTACGTACGCCTTCATTTCTTCTAAACTTTACTTTAAATAATCTGAAAATTATCGAAACAGAACTTCGACTCCAAAAATGCATTTCCTGCAAACATTTTAGGAAAAATTCGGCGCATAAGTTGAATATTTATCTTTAGAGCGAAGCATAAACGAATGATAATATGATTATTTTGCTATGGAATGTGCTGAGACCATTCAAAATCGTCGTATAAGTGAAAAGACGCATAAATGAGGCGGTGTATAAGTGAGAGTTCACTGTATATTTTTTCTTCGATATCAATTTTTGCGACTATAACACTTTTTTGAGCTAACCCATGTCCACTTCTGATTATACCCTGCCGGAAACTGAGTACCCCGCGAGAGATACCTCCAAGAGAAATCCGTGCATGAAAGCAGCGACAAGAGCAAACAAGTGTCCCGAGCCTCTCTTCTTTCATCCACCTACGAACACCCACAACCCTAAGAGCCAATGAACGAATGTCGTCCATCGATTTAGGGGTCCTCTTCCGAGATAAAGTTATCTTCTTCACTTGGTGGCACATGCGCTTCAAAAGTTACTAATAAATCATCTTAAAAGTAAATAAATAAATAAATAAAATGTAAAAAAAAATCTATTTCATTTTAAATTTATTGTTCATGGTATTTAAAAGCATAATATCATAGCCTTTAAAGTGAATTGTGTCGCTGGTGAGTCATCTAGTGAAATCTGCCCCCTCCCCTCCCCCGTCAAAGGTTAGCAAGTATGATAAGTTGAATTCAAAAAGTCAGAATTCTAATTGATTTGTCTTTTCTATGTATATATATGTATATACAGGGTGTCCACTCCAATCGTGGACCAATAGCTAATTTCTAAACCGTTAGAGATAAGCATATAGTTTATTTAGGAAAAACTCTCCAAATTACGAAAGGAATTTTGGGTCTATTCAATGTTTTTCAAAAAATCAAATTTTGAAAGAGTTACGAAATTTAAATTTTTATACAGCCCCCCAGTCCTATCAATCATATTTAGTAAAACATTCTTGACACTGTGACGTTTAAAACTAAAAAAAAATCACTCTTCTACGACAAAAATTGACCGAGTTATGACGTTTTGAAAAATCAAGATTTTGCATTGTTTCATGACGTCATCGAGAGATTGCTTTAGGGACCGTATGCGAAATCCTTCAAAATCTTGATTTTTCAAAACGTCATAACTCGGTCAATTTTTGTCGTAGAAGAGTGATTTTTTTTTAGTTTTAAACGTTACAGTGTCAAGAATGTTTTACTAAATATGATTGATAGGACTGGGGGGCTGTATAAAAATTTAAATTTCGTAACTCTTTCAAAAATTGACTTTTTGAAAAACATTGAATAGACCCAAAATTCCTTTCGTAATTTGGAGATTTTTTTCTAAATAAACTATATGCTTATCTCTAACGGTTTAGAAATTAGCTATTGGTCCACGATTGGAGTGGACACCCTGTATTTTTCCAATATTGATTGCTGCTACTATAACATTTTTGAGAATGAACCATGTCCACTTATGATTATACCCTGCTGAAAACAGAGTACCCCATGAGAGATACCTCCAAAAGAAATCCGTGCATGAAAGTAGCTACAAGAGCAAACAAGTGTCCTGAGCCTCTCTTCTTTCATCCACCTACGAACACCCACAACCCTAAGAGCCAATGAACGAATGTCGTCCATCGATTTAGGGGTCCTCTTCCAAGATAAAGTTATCTTCTCCACTTGGCGGCGCATGCTCTCCAAAAGTTGACGCTCGCTCCCCCTGAAAAGCGCGCCATCCGGAGTTCGAAGGACCATTCGGTTGCTCGATCCGAAGAAGAGCGGTGGTCGCGACACCCCCTGCAGACGACGTTTACTTTTGCGTGAGTATTGATGTCCGATTTTTGAGGAGTCTCAGTGAGACAGTTGGAGTCTTTGACAATTAGGAATATTGAGTCTAAATTTGGCTTGGTATACAAATGAACTTGTATTTTTAATTCAGTTTGAATTATTTGAAGAAAGTTTAAAACTAACAATTGCGAGTAATGAAATCAAAAAAAGGAAGTTTCAAAAACTACACTTTATCAGTTTCTAAAAGGCTTCCGAGAGAAGCTTAATAACTTAAAATACTTGCAAGAAAATAAGAAATTTTTTGCTTCTAAATTATCTCTCAAGTAAATATAGCGCAAAAACGTCGTTCTTTCACTTAGTTACGAACTTTAAAAATTTATTAAAAAATTTCAACTGAAAGCTATTGCGCTGTATTCTGAATCAACATCATAATTGAAGTGTTATACCCAAATTTCAAAGGAATAGTAATTATAATTCACCAAAAGTATACCTATTCATCCTAAAAATGATTTTGTTTGTCTGTATTTAGCTACTCTAATGAAACAAAAGTGAAAGCAAATAAAAACTGAAAAATAATTATTTAGTTAATTGAATGAAAAATACAGTTATTATTAAATTATCTACTTAATAAACTGATCTGCGATCCTCATTCACTGCATTATGTTGAAAAAATTATTTTGTTCTTTTAAATTAGACGATTTAAAAAAATAATAATGTTTATGCATAGATATAATTAAAATATTAAAAATTACAATTTTAAAAATATTCAAGCATTTAAAATTATTTTATTCCAGATTTTAAATATATGTTATTGTGTTTGTTTTAATAAATGTCTCTATAATTTACCCTACTCATTATAAAATTTCATTTAGTATTTGGAAAGTAAAAATAGTAACACTTTTGTTTTAGTTTTAATACTGAAAAGGTATAATTGAATGATAATACTATCAGAAATCATAGTTATTCGAATTTAATATAAGTATCTTGCTTCAAATCATCAGGTTAAAAAAAACTGAAGAGCAGCTATTAATAATAAGTAATTTTAAAATGAATATGTAATTTTATTCATAAAAAATAAACCTCTTTAGGTATATTTGTTTTACCAATTAACTTTTCAAAAATTGACTTCGTTAAATTCTTGCCTTTAGTTATAAAATTTGCTTGAATCACAAGTGTGGTTTTAATGTTTCCATAAGTAAAAATATTAAATAACGAACTGCAAAAATTTACAGCACGACTAAGTCTGGCTTAAACTAGAGATATATACAATCAACGTTATATATGCAGCTTCTACTGTTGAAAATGTAAGAAAAGCGCTTGAGCATAAATTAAAGAGAAATAAGATAATAACATAGAATAATATACATAGAAGAAAAATAAAGCAAAATAAAATTAGGATTTTAGTAGGATATTTTCAACAGTAAAAAAATATCGGAAATCTTTATAGGACTAGAAAGAGCTGCATACTTATTTCATTTCTTTGCTGAAATATTCGAAACTCTGATAAATAATCGATGTAACAAAAAAGTAGTTCGGAATAAATTATGTTACTTCAGTGGTAATTGTAATCAAGTTAATTTACTCTGGCTAAGAATGTAAGCATGCGTTTACGATGGCAATTGGTATAAAATACTATAAATAAAATGTTTTTTGTGTCTATGTTGCCAGAGTATTTAACATTAGTAATAAAAAACAGTTAAATCTTATAAGTATCATTTTAACAAGAAGGTTTTCATTATTGTCGTTATAAAAGCAGCAGATCACGTTAAATGAATGATATATATATATATTTAAATATTATTTTAGCCGACAAAACTATGATTAAAATTTTAATAGAAAAGTATAAGTTTTCGGCTTTTTATGAGCACCATTAAGTACAATTTATTTCTGGAAGCATTGCGTTTTAAGAGTGTGAACGCTGAAAATGAAACATCTGACTGTCGAAAAATATTTCACAAACAATTAATGAAGCATGAAAGATTAACAAGGTAGTGATTTTTAACTCATTTTATAAGAATAAGAGAAACTTCTTTAAAAGAAAGATACAAGGACAAAGTTATGATGAATGTTAAAGGAATATTTTACCTTTGAAAATATCGGTATAAGTAGAAGATCACGACGTTTCACTAAGAACTCTTAGCTAAAAGCATTTCTTTCATTGAATTTATTACAACAGCACATACTTGTTTGCTAATGAACAAACGGTGTATCTCGTTCTAAGCTTAACCAACATAGAACTGAGGTGGATCCAAAAAGCAAACTGTGGAGAAAAAAGAGAAAATGACAAACATTTCTTACAACTTTTTTACGAATCTAATGTGCCAATTCAAAGCTTCGTATAAGTAGCGGTACGAGTATTGCAACTTGATTGAAGAGAACTATTGCTCGTGCTCAATTTGGAAACTTTATCTACGTAGAATTGAGGTCATTAAAATTTAGTTTCAATTTGATTGGTGCTAAAAGTGAACCGTCATAATTCGTCATTAAAATTTGAGTGATGATTTGACTAGGGACCATCTGTTCTTGTGTTCAAGTACGAAACAAATTGATATCCGTGCTACTTGAATGACTATTTGATTAATGCCTATCCCTGACTTTGTTCAACTCTGTCATTAGTAGGAAATTAAGAATATTGATTTGATTGAGTTTCTGTGCTCAATTTTTAGTAGAGTTTTGACTGTGGAATAGATATTTTATCAGTTGTCATCCCTGTTTTCGTTCAATTCTGTCATTTATGGGAAATTGAAGCCAGTGCAAATTGACTCAACACCTGTTTGGGGACCATTTCTTATTGTGCCAAACTTTGACTTCTCCGTTAAATAAAAAGAAACATAGCTTTCCAGTGACAATCATGTTTAGAGGAATGGCATCAACGAATATCGGACTGGAGGACATTTATGTGCCAAAATCGCCAGAAGACTGTTTTCAGCACTATAACAGAAATGACACACATGAAAATGGTAAGTACTTTTAGCATGTTAAATTGCAAATATTGATGAACATGCTTGAGCAACAAATTAGTGTAGGCAGGGAAATTGGCTTTAAAGTTCCGGTTAGCTCTATTTCCTTACCTCACAGATAGATTTATGAGTTTGTAAGTTCAGTAATCCTTCGGGAAAGTCTAGGCCCGTCATTTAGGGGGGGGGCAGGGGGGATCATTCCCCCCTGACTTTGAGAACTCAATGTATTTACATATAAGTGGGCGTGGTTTTTGTTGTTTTCAGGTGAAATTGTATTATGTTTTTACCCTTTGTCCCCCCCCCTCCTGTGGTAGTTTTTATTGAAATTTCAAGTATGGTAGTCTTTATTAAATTTCAAGTGCGACAATTTTTAATAAAAGCGTATAGTGGAATAAATGCCGCAATAACCACAGACTCTTGACATATGAATATTTCTTTTATTAATTTTAGATTATTAATGTAGTGCTATAACGTTTATATATGACTGACTACCTATTCTATAAATATGCCAAGTGTGATAATTATTATTTATATTATTTATATCAGTAATTAATCATTAACTTGTTAAACATACTCAGAAAATATCTTTGCCAAACAGAAAAATACAATACTTCCCCGCTTTTTTTTTTTGTAGCCCGTTATCGCCATCAATACCAATGCAAATTTTAATATTCACATGAATTCTTTCTTTTTCAAATTGCGTTCAACACCAATGCAAAAATTGAAAGATTAACATTCTCATTCTCTTTTTAAAATAGCGTTCACGCTCAGAATTTAAATTCCGGTCCCGTAGCACGGGCTATGTTGCCAAAGTAAGAGTTAAAACAATGTTAAAACAATGGCTTAAACACAAAACTGCACCAACAAACACTCAGCCTTTTGACTAAACAATGGTTTTGTTGGCGAGCTGTGAAGCTGAAGTATTGACAGAGTTTTTAAATGTGGTGAACTTATCACCCCCCCCCCCTGAAAAACTTGAAATGACGTCCTTGGGAAAGTCGTAATAATAAATATATTTTTTTCTTAGTTTTAAATTTCTTTCAGGTGTAATTAATTATTTTCAATCGGACTTCTTCGGTTTCAGAAAATCTTGCTTTTTTTTTGAAAAAAAAAAAAAAAAGAGCAATAGCGTAAGGTCTTTGGTATTCATTATGATCATTATTTGACGATTAGATTTCTCAGTTTGTTTAAAATACTAGTGAAAAAAATGTATTTTTAAGGAATGAATAAACTCACTGTACCAAAAATCTCCATTTCTTCATAAATTCACTTCTGATTATTCTTTCACTAACTTGAAAATGTTTATTCTTTTAAATATGTGTAAATTTGTTTCATATTTTGCATCAAAGTTTTTTTTTTTTTAATTTACTTCATCCGGCCTGTAAGAACAAAAGTATATACACATACTTAAACATAAAAAAATGCAGTTCCACACGAATTTGATTTTGTATTGAACATTTTTTTTTTCAGTCTACTTCATACGGTCTATAAGATACAAAAATAAAAACATTTCCATAAGTAAAAACTTTAAAAAAATGCATTTAAACCATAATCAAAGTACTGTGATTCGAGTTCAAATAGTACTTCTATACGCAAGGCAAGATAATACGATTGCATTTAATATTATGCGACGGTATGACACAAATTGTGTTGATATTTTGCTATCATGGATATTGTTGCTAAATATTCGATATTTCCGAAAAACGAATGCATTTGAAATCGGAAAACTCCCATGCAATAATGTGTGACATGTTTTTATGGGTAAGAAAAACGCGTTTTACATACATCCGAAAGCCGATGGAAAGGTTATAGTTTAGTGCATTCTAAATCTGATTGGGAAACTTTCGGGAGCGAAACGTGCTGAATATTTGAGTAATATATATGTTAATGTTTCCTGTTATTCAATGGTAAATATTTGTGTGATGGTGTAACACATACGTTGTAGATATTTCCTCGAGTTTCTCTTTCCGTTAAAGCAAATCAGTTAAGATTTCCGAAAAAACTATGAGAGACAGTTGCTTCAAATTGCCCAACCATTGCTTGCTCAAAGCAATCTAGCAAAGCAAACTACAGCCCATCTATAAACACTTAGCCCTACCACAAATGGCTCACATTTTTTTTGGATAATGCATTTTTATTAAAGTTCATTATTGGGCGATTAAGGTTGCTTATTGTAGTAACTTTACCCAAGGCCTTACATTTCTGAACAAAAAGATTTTGTGGCTCGTAGATTTTTTTCCCCTTTTGAGTTGCAAATTTTATATTTACTTTTTCTTCGAATTCAATATGGATGGCAATATTTTGTTATTCAACTTTAAGCACTTAGGTGCAATAATTACGAACGATTATTTTTAAAATTGTATTTAACTTAATAATTTCCAAGATATTGAAAATGTTTAAATGAATTCATTTTGAGAGTGTGTTTTTTTACTTTAATACTGTTCCATTTAACACGAGGTTCGTTCGCAGAAATTTTCGAATTTAGGACATCTGATGTTAATAATAGAAATTAATACTTTTAAATATGAATGGGTTATAATCCTAAATAAAAGTGAAAAAAATGCATGAACATTACAAATTGAGTAAAAGAAAGGACTTGTCCTCAGAAACCTTGTTCACAGACAGTAATTTCTCAATTCTGTAAACTGCTACTCCTCCCCGTTTCCCAAATTTCCAGGCTTATAATTATTCTTAAAATATCATTAAATGATTTCCGTAAATAAAATTCTGGATTGCGAATGTATTCAAAATATGCCCACAAATGCATCGATCGGGTCAGAGAAGCTGATATTGAGGTGGAAAAAAAGTGATATCCTTATTTTGCGTACCTGGGCATTGTCCTTTTAAAAAATGACACCCTTGGCTGCCCTGCCTGGAGCTGCGGATAAATACTAAAAATGTCCGTGCATCACATGCTATGGCACCTTTTAACATTTCCCCAACTCTACATGCGGTGTGCCGTTAACAACAATGGCATGAGCTTAGCTTTCACACTGTCGTCTCTCCGGAGAAGCGACGCTTTTGACGAGACTGGATTGCAACCAAACGGATCTGAGTTATCTTCAGCGAAGAGGACACATTCAGTTTCGGCTGTGATGACAATTGTGCATGTATGTAGAAGCATAAGGTGAACATCATAAGTGCTTTTGCTTTTCTTCAGCGCATTGCACATACAATGTAAGGTAATAAAATTATTTTGCTTGCGTCTAAGATCCGAAATCGTAACAACAACAATTAAATAGACCGTAAAGTTTTACGTTAAATGTGTATTCTAAGTGAGCAGATAAATAAGTTAACTACTTATACTCTCCCAGTTTGCTGCAATTCAATGAAAGTTTTTTTAAATAGAATTTCGACGTTACAAATTTCGACAGTTTGAAAGCGGTTCTATGGGAATCGCACCAAATATTGTCCATATCGACAAAATGACTCCAGTTTTGGTTAAAAATATTTTCACTCATAATTGGTAGTATTTCTCCAAATTGGTGACAAAAACAGGACGACCAGAAGTTTGGGAATATATGGGTCAAGTGGTCGTCAGTTTATCACATTACTTTGGCTTGCATTGTATTTAACATAGGTTTGCCATCCACCTCCCCCCCCCTCTCTCACAGAAAATGGTAAGAGCCCTTTTGGAAAATTTTATTGAAACCGAAACAGAAGCTACAACTATAGATCCTTTACATTTCGTACACGCAAAATTTCACAATCCACATCTGCCGTTTTTGAAACTCGTGCACTGCCGTAAAATGGGGTGAATGGGAGCATTTTCAGCTTTAATTGTAAAAAAAGTAGTTAAAAGATTTTTTTTTAATTTGATTTTTTGGGTAAAAATTCGGTCTTGCTTTGCTTTTGATATTCCAAGCAAAGATAAAACATTTCGAACAGTTATTATTTATATATATAGGAATTCAGGGGTGTTCCGAATCACCCCGCTGATAGGGGTCAATCGGAACACATGTTAAAATTTTATGTTCTTCAATTACCCCTGTAATAGGTCTCACAAACATGAGTAATATTGATGGGGGAGATTAAGAACAGATAGTTACTGTCAAATAAAAGTTTATTTTCTATACCAGTAAACGTTTATTATTCGTCATTTTGAACTTATGAAAAATTAAAATTAATTTTAAGAAATGTTTTTGAATTAAAATACTAAGCTTTTCCATATATCGAAGTCACTCATATCATCCCCATCCACAAGTATATACTTGGCCTTAAAACTAGCAGTTGTGGCTTGTCTTAAGGTTTTTCATAACATCTTCTGGGATGAACGCTGCCTTTTCTTTAGTTTCTTAAAATCGCTGGGTTTTGGGGATTGTCCTGTAAGATTTTCCCACTGATTCATCACTGTCTGTGTGCTGGACTTTTGCTACATAAAGTCAATCTGACTTTCCTCCATGTATTTTAGGTAAAAAGAAGTCTCCTGGAGCATTTTTTTTTAAATCTGCAACTTTATGTCATTCTAAGATCTAGTTGCTCACGAAAAGAGATAAACAGTAATAAATCCTCGTTCTTGTCTTGACTAGAGAAATTAGGGTTAGAATCTTGATTTTTCAAAGTTTCCTTTAAATAAGTTTGAATTGAAACAACTGAACCAAGTGTTCCGATACACCCCGCAAATTTTTTTCCTACGTCATTTTTCAGAATTCTTCATTTTTATGACACAATTTTTAAAAAATGTAAATTCTAATGTTGTATTCAGTCGTTCAGATACATGTATAATTGAAACATACCACTTTTAGGTTTAAATTATAAAAAGGTTTGTACTTACATATGAAGTTTTGCTGTCTATGAAAACGTGATGTTTTCTAGCATTCCACGTGCAGCCCCTCCTTATAAACCAGTAACTTTTCCAGATTGACAAATGTAATTTTTTCCTACTTCCTATGATCTTACCTTTCTAAAAAAAAATAATGGCGAAAAATACCTAATAGTATATTTGTGAAAAATTTCTTTGTACGCTCGGGAAGTTTTGTTCCGATTGATCCCGCTGTTCCTATACACCCCATTTGACGGAACCGTTCTACACAATACCATTTTTGAGTTAATCGAGATACCTACATAAATACGCGCTGGCAAACAGAAACCACACGAGAATTTTTGAAAAATATCTCGGGATTAGTCAAAGAGGCTGTTTCGGTTGTCCATACATTCATAGATACAAATGCATGTACACTTATGTCGAAAAAACCTTATAACGTTAACTCGAAAGTGGGTAAAATGAACTTTTAGGCAGAAATTTTGAGCAAGATTTTTGTACTTATACGTATTTTTTTCTGTACTTCTTACAAAGAATTAAATATACATGCTGTTCCGGTTTAGTTAGGGAGACCCTAATCCTAAATTAAGAATAAGGGGGCATAGAATCCGCAAGTTCGCATGGAAAGTTTTTTTTCATATTTTTCCACTTTTTTTTCCCTTCAAACTTTTATATCTTTACTCTGCATCTAATTTTGAGACGAAGCATGCATCTACCTTTTATTTTCGAACTTGGCCCCGGAAGCACGAACATTTTCACTTGAAAGAGGGGTGATAGGTTAAGGAGGTCCCGCAGCTTTCATTTTTATTCGCTTCTTATTTTCTGGTTGAATGTTACTTTTCAGGTTCCCCCTATTTTGAGAAAATCAGAGGAGATCTGACACGTGCGCAAGTGCGAGGAAGGTCGCACGATAAAATGTCAGACAGTAGGAAGAGCGGCTGAGAAAATAAAGGTCTTGTATGTTGCACCAGAACACCCTGTAGAGTTTTAACCAAGCTATCAATACTACTACTACGGTTTGAATTGTTAACCCTTTGACGGTTATGGAAATGAGCAGTTTCCGTTTACTTAATTCGCGCAGCATTAGGTGTAAACAGTAGTCGAAAGTGGCAGCTGTTTTCCCCAGCCGTTCTTCCGAAAATGTCACTTTTCTCTGGCGATGCCGTAGCGCGTTTTAAAAATTTCTTAAACTATTTATAGTACAGTACATCAGTGCAGAATATTAATGGCGAACGAAGTCAGCTCGTCAGCGCGCATTGGGGAAAAATTTCACTACGCGAGTAGTGCTCGTTACTAAAAATTTCGGTCAAAATCTTGCTCCCGAGCGGAACTCGTTTGCGCGCATTATGAAGCACTATTCGATTGGGAGCTGAACTCGTTCATAACCATCAAAGGGTTAAAATGTTTTGAATATTTTTATTACGAGGAAAAAAACCAACAGTCTGAAATGCACCAACCATCTGCATTCTCTGTAGTTCACAAAACCTATGACGCAAGTAATTCAGACAGCTTTCATCTCCAGAAAACCGAGATGGAAATTTCTCTCACGCACGCGATTCTCAAAACAGATATCTCCATATGAAATAGCTCGTAGGTCAGACAGGACCTCTCTGTTAATTGAAAGGAGCCCGGATGAGCTGGATTTAAATTTAATTTCGTAGGTTGCGTGTAAGTAGAAAAGGTCAGAAATTGCAGAAGTGAACTGACATTTACGCGGGAGGGATTCTGAAGAGAACAATCCAAACCTTTAGTTTTCGGAACACTTCTTGCGTTTCTATTTTATGGTCTGTTATTAATTGCTTGGTTGGTTTATTAGGTTTGTGTAATAACAGCGTCAATCAGATGTGACGGTACGTAACTATTGATGAAGGTGTAAAGATAAAAATTTCGGCTAGGGATGCACCGATTAATCGACCATAATCGACCTCTTTACCGCTTATTAATAATCGGCATTATTGAGAGTCTTATGAGAAAGTAATAAGCTTTTGTTGATTTGACGAATATACGCTGGAAAACATGTATTTTTTTAAAGCAGTGAGTAACCGCCTCTAAGCAAGGACTAAGGCAGAAACATGCAATACACTGCCATCTCGTTCATTTCGATCGATGGACTGCAGTTTCGGGTTTATTATGCCCTCATCAGCATAGAATACGAAAGTAAACGTGTTGGAGGCAAAAATCCTGTTATAGAGCAAAGAGACCCGAAATTTTTTGGAACGGTTACTCACTGCTTTATACCCGAGCTCCGCCTTAAAATTTTCGAGTTAACCGTTCCCATGTGCGGTCGCTCGCTTCTAATTTCACATTAGCTACCCGTTTTTTTCGGCTCTATTTGCTCTATAAGAGGATTTTTGCCTCCAACTCGTTTACTTTCGTATTCCATGCTGATGAGGGCATAATAAGCCCGAAACTGCAGTCCATGGATCGAAATGAACGAATTGACGGTGTATTGTATGTAGTTTTTTTGCTTGAGAGCTATTTTACAGAAATCGACTTTAGTGTTTCAAAGTAAATCTTTTTTGGTTTGGTAGCAACTGTTGTATAGGGTGTTTAAGGAATCCTGTCCTATTAAGCAAGATACGACTGTGTTCCTTGACTATGAGGATTGACTTTACCGAAGAAAAGTTGCTTAAATTCGCAGCTGTTTTTACAGTTTTTGAGTTTGCTATATCTCGATTGGTTATGGGGCATAATAATTTAGCCCAAAAAATTTAAGTGTTTCTTTCTTTTTCGTGAAATTCTTAGTAAAAGGCCCTACGTAGGCTACGGGAAATCCAAAGACTTTCCTTGAGGAAATCCTTAAATTCCTTGAGGAAAACCTCAAAACAGGATTTTCCGAAGATCTGGGTGAATATCTCAACAGAGCGCACTATACGCACATAGAAGTTTTCCTCAAGACCTGGTTCCTTAAGGAACTCCTTCGAATTTTTCGTTGCGTGTAAATGACTCTTAATGACCGAGAAAAAAACTCAAAGAAAAGAAATTTCTTTCGAAATAATTGAAAGAGCATATTCCGAAAAAGCTATTTATCATTATTTTTGTACTAGCAGCAACTAGGATTTTTTAAAATCTAACTCGTAGTAATGCTTTAAACATTTTGACTCTTCTTTAAAAACAATTTTTAAAAACTTCCCTTCATTGCTTATGGCGTTCAGCATGACAGTTTATACATTTGTGTACTAACTTGACTCAACTTGGGTCAAATTGATATGTCAAAAAAAATATATCGAAAATAATGTCAACAAGAGTTTTGAAATCATTATTTGATAGGAAAATAGCAATATTTTTACATGAAATTTTATTTTGTCCCATAAAATTAGTAACAAAAATTCGAATCAAAATGATTACTTTTGTACGAAGTCGCAATATCAGAACTTAATGTTTTTAGATTTTAGAGACAAATAAGTTTACTTACGCATAAATTCAGTTGTACAACTTACATCCCGAAGCCCATTTCTTTATTTTGCTTATTGGTAAATGGCATAGTGTTCTCAATAATTCAATAATGTATGTAATTTTATGAATATGTCCATTATTAATTATGTTGTTCGCCAAGGAATGAATGAATAATGAATAATAAATAATGAATACTTAATGAATAATGGAAATATGCAGATAGTACTAGCTATGGAAATATGTATAACATTAGCAGATATGGATAGGTGCACAGCAAGAATTATGGAAACATGGCCAAGTAACAATTGACAGCGCAACAAATTATATAATGGTTGAATAAATTCAATGTAATGCAACCAGTTTGTCTTAGGAAGCTTTTTGCTTCCTCTGTTGATGAGACATTAGAAACAAAACTAAACTAAATACCATCGGAGAAGCTTAACCCTACTGTCTAAAATTTTTTCGTGCGACCTCCGCAGCATCTGCGCACGCGCCAAATCTCCTCTGACTTTCTCAAAATAGGGGGAAATACAACAAGGAAGTAACAAGCGAACAAAAGCTGAAGGCATCGGGAAGTGCACATCCTAAACCTATCTCGACTTTTTCAAATGGAAGCGTTCGTGGCTGCCAGGCGCACAATACGCAAACAAACAGTACACTGCATGAGTTATTGTTTGTCTTTGAAAAAATATATATGTTTTTCGCAGTGACGTGCGGTCTGCCCAAGCAAACCAAGCAGTGCATGGGCACAAAAAAAAAAAAAAAAAAAAAACTCATTATTATGCTCATAAGTAAAGACAGGAAATATGAATGTATATTTTCTCTTGTCTTTCTTTTCTCCTGAAACGAAGTTTCAAATTCATTAAAAAGTCGCTTGACGACGTTCTCACACTCACTCAAACGACGATTCCCCTGGATCCCCTGGAGAAAGAGAAGACCATCCCTGCTACGAGTCGAACCCTAGCACAAGGAGGTTTGAAGGGGTGTTGCCATGCCAACACATGTCGCCGTGGCTCCTATCCAATGATAGGAGACCTCCGAAGAAGCTCCTGTAGTGCCTGAAGCTCCTTCGAAACCAAGCAGGCAGTTCCATGCTTGGTGGGATTTCTAAAAGTTGCTATTTTTCGGGTGAAAGTAAAATGTTTTAAACGAAGTATTTTTTGTTTTTGTCGCTGGATTTCAAGATGTCGGATATCGTCGCCGATTTGATTAAAGTACCCTTTTCTAGAAGATTATTTGAATGAGAAGAAAAGATTGATTTCTGGAGAAAGACCGGTACCAACACTGCCAAATTTAATTCAGCAGCAAAAGAGTGTAACTCGTCATTTTCAGACTGCGAATTATGAAAAGTGTGAGTGGCTTACTGGCAGTGTGTCACACAACAAACTGTACTGTTGGAATTGTTTGCTCTTCAGTAGTGACAGGAACTCTTCTTGGACAGCTAAAGGATATGATAAGTTAAGCAATTTAACTAAAGCAATAAGGGACCACTATGTATCTGTTGCTCATATTCGTGCTTCAATCTCTCTAACTACTTTCGGAAGTGTTTGCATTGAGACTGAGTTGATTGTTTATATATTTTCTTAATAAGTGTTTTATTTGCATTTTTAATCGATCAGTATTATTGTTTGCTATACAAAGAATATTCTTTTCAAACTGACTGTTATTAGAATTAACACACATAGCTCAAAAAACTTATACTACTAACAAATATTACGAAATATAAGTACTACTATGAAAAAAGAGTTGGACATCGAAGTTGCTTGGGCACTCTCTTAGGTCACCGCACGTGCCTGGTTTTTCGATGTAATAAGAGACATGGAAAAATATTTAAAAAGAAATAAGGAAAAATAGTCAATGTATCCTATTGGCAACGCGATGCAGTATAAGGTTAAGGCAGGAAACTAAATTGAAATTCAAATCTTTTAAAAATACCTTTCAACACTTGCGGTTTTAAGTGTTTTTATGGAATTAAAGTCATTTGTATTGATTTAAATCTATATAAAATTATTTTATGATATGTATAACTGTAATGCTTCAATATAGAAAACTTCGATTATTATGTTCGATTAGTCGATTATTTATGCGTAAGTTAAAAAAAAAATTCTAATTTGAGTAACTTATCAAACATGTGTTTGCCCAGGAAAGCGTTCAAATAAATAAAACGGTAGTTTTTTTAATCCTACTTCGAAACAAGGTACAAGATTTGATTTTGCATTAGTAAGTGAAACACATAAAAATCAACTTTATTTTAGATCAAACAGTGTTAAAAAGTCAGGCTCGTCATTTACAGTGGTCAGGGGAGGTCAATTCCTTCCCCCTGACTTTGAGAAAGCAATGCATTTACATATAAGTGGGGTGATTTTTGTAGTTTTTCGATGAAGTGGCATTGCTTGCATTGTCGAACTTGTACCTATATAGAGGTAGCTCATAATCAAACAATTTGTTGATGGATTTTTACATTTCCCAATAAGTTAAAAAATATTCATTGGCTCTATGCATTTTAAATATGTTTCTCAACATTGTTACAAATAATATTACTGAAATAATTTAATTAATTACATAATGAAAAATAAGAAACAACCCATTATAACAGACACACTGAACTATGAAAATAATAAATTGCCTGCTGCAGTTAGATTTTATGAAAAAAATTTTTAGGAGTCTTTAAAATATTTTTCCAGAATTTTTACAGCTATTAACCCCTTAGCAATTGTTACACAGATGCTTCATCGCCTACTCGTATAAAAACGCTTACTCGTAAAAAGCTGAACTCACGGGAAAGCAACTGTCAGGAGTAACAATTCCGTAGGAAGATTTTAACAAGAGATTTAATTAAAGGCACTTGATGCTAGATTAACTTTCTGATCTAGTAAAAGCAGCAATAGATACCTTCCGTGTCCGATCAAGATTAAAACTTGGCCGGTCCTTAAAGCTGCTTTTCTTTCAGTATTAAGGGGTTACAGTACCTTTCTAACAAATTTCTTTAATTTAAGTGAAAAAGTTAATTCTTTGAAATATTTGTTTCTGCACTTGTTTAAAAATCAATAATTTATTTTCAAACATCAAAAATTTTGAAAACTTTTTTTGAAAATTTGAAAAATGTAAGAAAATTTCAGTTTTTTTAAAACCCTAAGGCTTTTTTGTTTCTGCACTAATTTCAAAATTTCTTTTTGCGAAATGATCACAAGGAAAACCTCAACAAATCTGTGCATTCATTTTCTTATATTTTGATTAGAAAATATTTTGTGACCTTTTATGTAAAAAATTCTTAGAAAATTTTGTTCTTCGAGGTTTAACAAACTCTAAAAAATTTTGTAATTTATAAAACGCTTATTCAATGCACAGTTTTGTTAAATATATTATCCTGCGTGCAAAAAATATTGCTTTAAAGTTATATCTTTAATAGACAAAATTCCTTAGCATTTCTAGTAACATAGAAACACTAAAAACTGATCACCGAGAAAAAGCACTTTAAAGTTTGGCTTTTCCATTAGAATACATAGCATGTATGTCCTAAAGTCACTCATAACTTTTTAAATAATTTAGCTAGAACAATGCTGTTTTTTTCTGAGTGTTTTAAATAACTTTTACTTTTGAAATAAGCAATAAAAATTTTTTTGGTCTTTTGGTCATTTTTGAGGTACTGTAACCCCTTAAAGAAATTAATCACCCCGAGTCGACAGTTTACTTTTTCCTAGAGACTAATAACGTTGGATCTTACGCTTTATTTGTTGCCGGGAAAAGTTGGATAACTCTTGACGTGCCCGGCCATTGCGTGACACTGGAATTAGTTTTTACCGTGATTGGGCGAAGTCATAGAGAGTAGTTGCTGATGTGGAAATTTGTTTACTTTGGATTGGAAGTACCTATATTAATAAATGTTTCCGTTTCAAATTTTTTCGTTTCAACAATGACTTAGTTAACCCCTTCCAGGCTCATTTTATTTCGGGATTGCGGATCAAAAAATTTCAATTTTTTTTTATGCTTATTTTCATACATACTTATCTTTTTAAACATAATAGCATCATTCGGATGCAACATTTCCTACAAATAAATGTAAAAATATCTATTTAAATAAATGAGTAATTCCGGGATTACGGATCAAAAAATGTCAATTTTTTATGCTTATTTTCATACATACATATCTTTTTAAACATAATAGCATCATTCGCATGCAACATTTCCTAAAAATAAATGTAAAAATATCTATTTAAATAAATGAGTAATAAATGAGTATTTACTTGTAAAGTTGGCTTTCTGTATGGCAGAAATCATTATACTTTGGAGTTGGCCTACTCTTATCTTAAATCTACAGCTCAAAACACTGTATAGTTATGTTATCTAGTAGCAACAATAGTAAATAAAAGCATCCGAAACCATAAAAGGGACATGTGAAATAATTCGGGAAAGACTGGTTGTGCAGTGTTAATTTTCACAGTGCCCGAGTTACACTCGGGATGAGCCAGAATGGAACATTTCGCTTGCCCGAGTCCAGCTCGGAAAAAGCCGGGAAGGGGTTAAGAATGAAATATTTTTGAAATGTCCAACATTTTGATTGCTTATTAGGTAGCTCTCATGTTCAATAGTGCTCAATAATTTAAGCCTTTACTCAAAAATGTGCCTGTTACTTCGCGTTAATAATATTATCTCTGATTGACGATAAAATTTTAATTTTCAATTAGTGATGAAAGTTTTAGAACTGTCTATGTCGATGTGGATTTGGAGGGAGTGGTCTTTATTGTAACGGGTATTTTTGAGAAATATTTTCCTTATGAAAAGGAGGATTTTTCGATGCACTTTATTTCAATTGAGGGCTTTAAGCAGCACGGTTGATTCTATTTCGAAAAAAAAATCCTTATTTTTAATGACGGTTTTTTTAACTTATTTTCCTTATCCTGACAAATTTGTTGACGTTATCTGAAACCTGTGGCCTTTATTCTATCAGCAATTTTAAGAGCGTGATTTTTTTTCCTCTTACGAGGATTTCAAGAAAGTGTTTCTTATGCTCCGATGGGTAGAGCTTCTGGAGACTATTGTCCGTATTCCAGTTGAAATTTTAGGGAACAGATGACCTTACTCTGTAAGAGACATTTTCCTCACATTTAATGAGGTTTTAGATGAGTCTTGTCCTCATATTTATAATAGCTTTTTGAGGCTATTAACGTACTAGTCATGGGGCAAAGCAATCAAGATAGAGATTGTAAAGAAAATCGTTGGTTTTGAGAACTGTTGCTCTCATTTTTCATGGGCTAATGTTCTTACTCAAATGCTAAGTTTTGGTGACTAATATTCTTTTACCCTATAGGGAGTTTTAAGGATTATAACCATTATTGTAATAAGAAAAGTAACAAATATATCTTTTATTCAGGTCCGAGTGTTGAACATGTGTCACATGTCATCACTTGAATCGTTTATTTCGAAAAGGTAACATCTCTATTTTGATCTCCTCTGTCTCTTTAGAAAATTAAACAGCGCACGGTTATATTTTTGAATGTCATAATCAATGAAAAAATGCCTTTAGTTAAGTACACAATTACTGCAATAATTTACCAAATAACTATTGATTATGACATTCAAAAATATAACCGTGCGCTGTTTAATTTTCTAAAGAGACAGAGGAGATTAAAATAGAGATGTTACCTTTTCGAAATAAACGATTCACTTATTTTTGAGGTACAACGTTATAAACTGAGTGACGCAGTTAGAATAATGTAACTAATTGAAATGATTATCATTGTTGTTCCAGTGACATAAGCGCTAAAATCAGCAATTTTACTTGGCTACGAAACGAAGTGGTAAATATATTGTTTTATCTATTTATAAAAAAATTTAAACAGAGCAATTATATAGAGCAATTTTTAAAATATAATAAACGTCAATCCTTCTGAAAAATGTCAAATAAAGGTATTAATTAGCGCATTCAGATATCTCTAGCATCAAAGCGCTCTTTTCTACTAATGTTTTCTTTGAGTGCTGTCAAATTAACACTGTTACCATGTAAATTAACGATTTTCTC
>JAXGGA010005622.1:65000-76592 GCA_038373865.1 Uloborus plumipes
AGTGAAAAATATTTTTAAAACATACAAAATAGCATATGTTAAGTATCTAAACTGCTTTAATAAATTGAATTAAGTAAAGGAGAAGTAAGCAAATAATACTTTTCCGAATATTGATTTAATAATACTTACACGCACAATTTAAATTAAGAGAATCGGGACGAATATGCCAGAAACCGATTCGACATCCTTGATCGTTACCACTATTGCTTTTTGCTTCCGAAGCAACTGACAACCCAGCAGCAGATTTTATCTTACAGAAGCCAAGAATACAGAAAAGCTGGTAGCTAAATAGATAATTTGCAATAAAAAATATATTGCGGTCCTAAATTGAGATAAAAACTATCCTATCATTTAAATTGGACCAAACTGAAACTGCGTGCAAAATTTGGTTAAAATCGGTTCAGTAGCTGAGGAGTCCATAGGCCACAAACACAGGGACACGTAATTTTTATATAGTACTAGCGGTACCCGCACGGCTTTGCCCGTGGTATAAAAGTAAAAGGTCATTTGGTAATGAATTGATATCGCAGAAAGAATACTCAATTTTAGTTATAATTCAACTGTAGTTTTTTAAAAGTATGCTATAAAAATAAGCCAAAAAGAGAACAAAGGAACAATTTTGTTGCTTACAGAGACATGAAAAAGCAAACACCTTAAAAAATATGGTAGCATTTGAGTACTGTCATGCAATAATATGTTTCTCTGAGAAGGAAACATATTTAATCAGGTGCAAATAATTTTTTCTACTCTCGAAAACAAAAATAGTTGCGTAGCAACGTGCCTTGGAAAATTTCAATTATTGAAGGTTCTTGACGCTATTTAAAAAGTCGCCAATTTGGTAGCTAATTTGGGATACCTGGGGTAATTCTGAACCCCTATCCCTTCCATAAATAAAGAAACTCACGTAATCTCACTTTTGTGAAAGAGAAATTGTCGCCAAATGTTGAGGTATTCTCTATGAAGCTGATTACTTTTTTGGCAATCTGAAATCAATTTGAATATTATATTTGGCGCTAAATGTACATCATTCCGTAAGGCGTTAAAATAAATTCGGCTGCTTGTTCATTGAATTAATGTGTGATAAAAAACAGAAAAAAAGTTTTTTTTTCAAAAAAAAAAAAAAAAAGGAAAGCATTTTTTGACAGTACGTTTCTTTTTCGTCAATAGCCGGCACGGTAAACTTTAAAATGAAGTTTAAATCAAAGAATTTGATATAGAAAAAAAATGGCGTGGTAAAGAAAACATGTTAGAGAAATAATATATAATATTTCAATGCGCAATATTCACTTTCATTTTTATTTTGCTTATATTTTTTCACAACCCCATCCTTTCCTTATTTCCAACGTAATTGATTGCTTCCTCACTTACCGTGCAACTTTATTATTTCCCTCGAGAATGAGTTTGTCTGCAAGCTACTTAGCTCCTTCATCACCCTCTGCTGACGGAGGTAAAAGGGGCTAAATATAAACTGTTTGTCCTTTCAATAACAACTCCGTAGCAACTTGAGATTATTTGCAGATGCTAAGAGCCAAATATAATCACACGTTGATTGATTTTAGCGCGTCTTGGGTAGAAAAGGGAAAAGCGCTTCTTGATTTGCTTAAATCATTAGGCTTATTTACACTTTCCAAAGATGATTAAAATATGTCTTTTTGTATTATGTTTTTTCTTTAAATTCAGTAATAGTGTTTTCAATCAAGACTGCATCTTTTTTTTTTTTTTTTTGAATTAATTTTCTTGTTTATTTTAAACTCTTAGCATCACGCGTAGCATATTGCAATAATGATTATAAAATCAGGATATTTGGTTTATAATTTTTTACAGCACATTGTTATTATCAAAATGAAAAATATTTTTTTATTAAGAGATTTTAAATAGAATTTTTTTTCTTAACTGTTGATTATGTATAAAAATAACTAATAAATAGTTCGACTTTTAGAATTATCAAGCAAAATTAATCATAAATTCCAAGAAAAATCAAGAAACTAAATTAAAAATGTCAACTTAACAGTTTATAAATATTAGCTTATGCGAAAAATTTAGAAGATAATACTTTCTAAGGAGAGTTACTGATAAAATGTTAGTTTATTAGAAAACAAAAAGATTTGAACAAGCTGTAACTAATTATTTAATGTATGCCGAGTTTTTCTGTATACTGAGGTCTGAAATACTTTCAGCTTCAATTTTTTTCTTTAATATTTAACAAAAGTATCATTGGTAAAGAAATTTTTCTACCGGAATAAATTGAACGCTGTGGTTGGGAAAAAGGTGATAAGGCGTTATCAACACAACATAGTGTAACTTTTCAGTGTTTTTATGGTGTGCCTTATGTTTCGTCTACACGAAAGTTTAACACTCAAAATCGAATTTTTGATCTTTACAACGTAAACCTGACCAGAAAGTAGAGAAAAATATACATTGAAGTAAACTAATTTTAAGCAAAGATTTTGTAACAGTATCCGTTTCGCAAAACATGCTTTTTACAATCTAATTATTCGCAAAAAATCCTCTTTTACGTTGTTTCTCAAATGTGTTTTTTGTGGTTACTCATAATTTTTTAATACTTTATCAAACCTCATAAGAAAAGTATAATTTTGAGATTTTTTCTATCAGTAAAAAGTGATAAATTAAATCTAATTATGGTTATTTTTCAAGTAATTACAGTTAAAAAAAGCTGGATTTGCAAATGATTCGGTCACTAGATGAACACTTTTGCTTGGGTTGTTAAAAGCAGATCAATGTTGCCATCCTGGGAGTAGAAGTAACATTAAAATTGTTATAACTGCGGAAAGCTTATAAATTTTTGAAAATAAAAGTATTCGTGTTCAATATTTTGCTTAAATCGTTTCCCATGAGCCGTTTACGTGTATTCATAAAGCTTTGTTTCATATTGATATTTTAATCGGTTAATTCTTAATCTGTTAATATTTTTTGCATAAGTATTTTCTAACCTATCTGTTGACTAACAAAAATGAAATATTTCATTTTTTTAATGCAGTTAACTTCTTGAAACTTCATATGCCCACTAAGCACAATTAACGATTTTGAAAATTTACAATAAATATCTTAAATAGTTCGTTGAAAACCTATTTGAAATCTGTGCAGTAATACGAGTTGTTTTTTTATAAGAAAGTTCCAAACACATTCTCTAAGACGCATAAAATGTGTTCCATTTTTTGGAACATTTTTTTTTTAATTTCAATTATGTTTTCACTTTAAAAAATGCGAAAAAAATTTTAAAGGTTTTTAATTAATATTTTCGTAAATGAGTGTCATCCAAAGACCTAGCTAAAAACACTCTAGATCTACTCTCCTTTCAAATATTTTCTTTTGCAAAATCTATCCATCCGTTTAGGCGCTAAAGTGCCACAAACAGATGCACAGATACACAGACACTTAAAACCTTTTACCCAATCCTTGTTGCCACAGGGATTCAGGGATTAAGATCGAGTGCATTTTTACATACTCAGCAAAGTATCACCATTTGAAAAAATAAGGTAAAAGAGCCACAGATAATCTGGTGTTTTACTGTAATTATAACTAGGGATGCACCGATTAATCGGCAGTACTGATTAATCGGCCATAATCGGCCACTTTGCCGATTATTAATAATCGGCAAAATTGGGCTGATTAATCGGCTGATTTTTTTTTAAATATTATTCTTTAAAGTGTACTTTCACTAAGAAACTGTGTGCTTGATTTTATTGACAGTAATAATAATTCTCATAGTTGATATTAATTTTTAATAAATTTATTCTCCTGCTTTGAATAAATGTACACATAAACAATGTTGCAACATTTTTCATGTGCGATAGTTTTCTCCTTAGTACTGTGTTAGGTATCCTCTAATTTTCAAAGAATAAAAGTCTTGAATTAAATTGCTACTGATAATTAAAATTGAAAATTAAAAGTACTCCTAAATTGTGGAGTGCTCACCACAGACCCTCCCCCTTTTTTTTAATTTTTTATGTCCAATTAATATAATTAACAATGTATTAATGTAATATTATTGACAATAATATGCAAATCGGTTCTAAGAAATTTAATAAAATACTGAAATTATTTTGTGAAAATTAGGAAAATGGAAAAAAAAATCTTCTCAGAAATAAATTACTTACTATTTCTAAACTCGGAATTGTATAAGAGAGAAAAAACAGTGATTGTGAAATCGTAGTATTAAAAACAATCATTCTTACCATTAATCCGCTCAGCCGATTAATCGGCCGATTATAAACAACCGATTAATCGGTAATCGGTAATCGGCCAATTTGCTTATCGGTGCATCCCTAATTATAACTGTAGAATGCTTTAACTTTCCTTAAAATATAACGTATTTAAAATTCATTTCTCTTCCGAGGCATACTATTTATTTATCCAATGATTTTCATTGTCTTTTAAACAATAATGGGCGAAATGCAATAGCAAAGAAATGAGTGTTTTGAATCCCTCTCTCTCTCTCCACAACTCCGAAAAGATGAAAGCGACTTTCTGCAAAAAGCAATTAAAGTGACCGGCAGTAAACTGTGAAAGTAGATTTTTTGTTTGTGATGAAGTGGGACTCTTCAGAGAAAGCACTCGGGAGCTCTGATTTTCGGGCGTCGCTCGGGGCAGAGTCGACTGGAAAAGAAAGGGAAGATTATTACTTTCGCCATAAAAAGCAAATATCCTTTTTCTTATAAGGCTTTCAAAACATCTTAAGCAAACAAGGGCAGTAAGGCAGCGATAACTCATGGAATTCGTATGTTTTCAGCAGTTGAATTCAGTAAGAGGGAGTTTCTCGTTTTTTGAAAATGATTTTTTTTTTCTGAAAGAGCACGGTGGAAACCATGGCGTGAATTTGTTTTTCGTAATTTTTATTCATTTTCTTCGTTTGAAAAAAATATCTTAAAAGACGTTTAGTCACTCTTATAATTAATGCTTTACAATGTGGTTATAACGAGGGCGCTTTTAGAACGAAAAAAAAAGAAGGAGCACGGTCGAAAGCTTAAGCTGAACTCCCTTATTCTTTTCTTAATTTTGACTCTGTTTTTTCTTGAAAAATAATCTTAAAAGGCGTTTAGTTGTTCTTCCATTTCCATCATCTGACGTCACTGAGGGACAAAACGCTCCAAGCAATGTCACTTCAAGACGAACCTGCACTCTTGTCGAATTTTTCCCTTTTGCGAAGGGTCAGAAAGCCGAAGTGGCCGATGCATTGACCTTTCTTTACACCAAAGTCTCTCCACTTATGGAGTCAAACAAGACCGTTGTTTGCTTAGAAGTCGGCCGATTAAAAAAAATTCTAAAAAATTAAGAGTTGGAAAAATGAAAGTATTTTCGGCCTCATGTTATTGTTACAATAATTCACGTTATCAATATTAGTGATATCAAAGTAGTACTTCTGACTGAAGGAAACACTTCCAATACATATTCGAAATGCAGTCATTCAACCTAATTTTGACCCAGTCCGGATAACTCTGACTTAATGCATGTTTTCTATAGAATGGTGCACATATTTTAAAATCTTTAACATCAGCAGGATTTTTTATCCTTGAAAAATTTTTCTTCCAGATATAGCCTTTTTTTTTTTGCTCCGCGGATGAGTAAAATTCGCATTTTTGAACCTTACTCTTCCATTTAGCCTAATGAAAAGTAGTTTATTGCTGCAGAATCAATATTAATTACCAAGAATAGGATATTTTATATATCTTTAAACGAAAACTACCCTCTTTTACGAGATAAAGTGTTTTAGAGAAAACTTTTTGGTGAAAGATTTCAGCAAAACTAAAAATCAATTTTACAAAAAAATTCCAAACGTGATAGAATTTGTTCATTGTTATTTTTCTGAAAACAGCACTAAAAAGTATATAAAATTTATCCATTACTTCTCTGCATTTTTTCATCGCAGGCCTGTTTGTTAGTTTTAATAATAAACGTGGCGCAAAAATTTCAAAGCACTTTGGTAATGTTGGAAAAAAATGAAAAATTTCTTGAAGCCATCTAAAAATTTGTAATTTAATTCTGAGTGTTTTCTGAGTTTGGTAGCTTATCTTTAGCTTTAAAATGTAGTTAGGAAATTTTGAGTGACGTCCTATACATTTCACATCTTTCAAACTGAGCGAAAGTCATTATTTTAAATAATCTGTCAGCTTGTCGTAAAGTTGCTTTTTCTCTTCCTTTTTCTTTAGCTATTATAACAAACAACAGCTCCTTCTCCCTTCTCATTTAATAGGATGAGAAAATCGTTCTTGGTGTCACATTTTTTGTTACATCATTACAATTACCTTCTTTGATTTTTCATGTCATTATTACGAGTACCTCTGTGAGCTTGTTAAAAATAAGAAAGTCACTTTTTTTTTCAAAACTTGAATAAAATTTTAAAAATAAGCAGTTTTTTTTTCGCCTAACAGATATTGCCGATGAGAACGAGATACTTTTGTATATTTTTGATTTCACAGTTATAATTAAGCAGGAATGGAACAAGGATACTTTTTTTGCACGTAATTTATTTTACCTATCGGCTCATTTATATTACATGCCTGTAATATGTGAAATATGTACTTAAAGAAATTTGTAAAAAATGTCTGAAAGATTCCAAACTTTTGTCTGAACTGCTTCGGAGATTACATCAGTAGTATATCGCTTCATTTGAAACGTAAACAGAGCAAGGGCCGCTACAAGTGTCCTATGGCTTCCACATCGTTGGAAACAGGTTGTACACAATTCTGGTGACTGTATTTAGAACAGTTAACCTTGGTGATATGTGTTACTTTGTAGGAGGTGTAAATAAACAATTGCCACTATTAACCCAATAATGCGTGACATTTTTTTCTCCAAAGATATTTTGTATACTGGTTACAAAATGTTTAATGGACAGGAAAAATAATTAAAAAAAATGTCATGTAAGAAATAATTTTTTTATTTATAAAAGAAAAATCGTCCCTAAAAAGGGACGCTAGGCACTAGAGGGTACATGCTTTTTTTATTGAATTTTTTTTCTGCCTACGATATAATATTTAAAAAGACATTTTATAAGAAGAAATAAAAGCAACAGTTAACATAAACTAGGAAATAGATTCAGAGAACAAGGAAATATTGGTGTGGTGTTGTTGAGTATGAAAGTCATCAAAGCATTTGAATCGGTGAGTGCAAAAACAACGTCAGTCAAGAATTTCAAATTTTTCAGGAGAGAGAAAAAACGTCATAGCTCCTCCAAGTTTTCAAATAATTGAGCAATTATTTTTTTCCTGCATCATAACATACATGTATATTGCTATCATGCAAGAACTAAATAAATTCAATCTAAATCGGGCTCAGGAAAATTGAAAATGTAATTTTGACTGATGTTTTTGCACTCAATAGGCTTTAACACTTGGGGAAAAAAGTTATCATACATTAAAAGTTTATATTTATTTATGATTTCATCAGCTATGAAGTAGCTCTTGCTTTATTATTGTGACACATGACTCAAAAAATTATTAAGTTCTAATAACTGATCAATTTTACTCATATATCGTTAAAAAAATTACGAAATGTAAAGAAATAAAGAACTTTAAAACTTTTCAGTATAAGGAATACGGGTTATCAACAACAGTGGACATTTATTATAAAAATGGAGAAGCGATTGCTAAATCTACACAAATAAAAGAACAAAAAAATATGGGTATGTACATCTCTTAAAATAAATCATGTCCTGCCATCATGTGAAGTCTTTGATCAGGTAAATAGTTCGTCACAAAATTTTTTCAGGAATACATACAATCACCTTCTTGATATTTTAAATTTTATTTATGTTGGTTGGAACGTGCCTTGAAGGATAGGCATGGCTTGAAGCAAAAGCGACTTTTCGGGAAGCTAGCTTCAGCAGCTTAGCAAGCTCCAATCAAAGAAATTATGTGCCGCAATAACCCATTTTCCCTTAAAGCTATTGGGGCCTTGTATCGAGTGAGGGTAAACTTAAATTTTGTCTCTTTATGCACATTTTCCCCTCGCCATCAGGGAAAAGTTTATGCTTTTTTTCTTTTTTGTATCAGTCCTTCTACCAATTATCAAATTTTTTTGTGTCAAAGAAAAGTAGCTTGGTGACATGAAAGCTGTTACTGGTCTGAGCACACAACTCTCCATATTCATCAGGTCAGTGGGGCGCAGCGAAGAGGAAATAGAAACAACATTCCATAGACTTTGGTTTAAACATTGTTGAAAATATAATACAGTAGTCTTTTACTCGATAAAAGATTGTTTTGATCACTCCCTCCCCAAGAAAATTCTGGCTGCGTTAGTGCTTTAGGTGTGTAAATCCGATCATGTTTACGTATCGTCCTCTTAATAGTACCGAAATCTGATCGTTGGGAATGAATGCGCGCGCTTAGAAAGTCATGCCCGTTCTAGCGTTTGTGCATAAACAACGTCAGTCACTGGACTCACGTCGTTTCTGCGCTCAACCTTAAGAAGGGAGGCCCCGTAACTTTGGAACTACTAGCCTGATTGACGCGATTTTGGCTGTCAACACGCATATTGCCTTCCAGAGCTTGTTTCCATGAAAAACGAATTTTTGAATTTTTTCGACTGAAGTGGTTTTTGCTCTCACCGATTCATTTGTTGTGCAAACCTGCATTGCATTTGCTGCATTTCCAATAAGCTTTATTATTTCAATAGGCACATCTTACCTGAGTTTTATTTAAAGCAATATAACGCTACTTTCCCCATAATACCTAACTCAATCCAGTAGGTACTCTTGAGCTCAATGCCATTGTGTACAGCAGCTAAACTAAAAATGAAGAGCGGCAACCACCATTTTTTAAATTGGATCAAAAACCGGTAATTTTCGATATTTTGATGCATGAGATCTGTTCCCCCCATGCTACGATTGTATTGAGCAACCATAATTGGTTCATTAATTTCAGTTACTTTCTTTTTGCTGTTGGGCAATCGCTTAGCCTTTACTATAGGATAAACTCCAAGAAGATTCGATGCAATAGTTACGACATTGCTATTATTCCACCGAACCAACGTAATGTTATTTTACCTGTCATCGACATTTATTCAAAACTTCCTCTCTTTTCTTTTTTGTATAACGTAGCTTTAGTTAATGGGCATTTTTCAATCGGATTCTTGCACAAAACCTTTCTGAGATAAATTATCAAGTAAGAGCTCAAGAGAAGTAAATAAATTGTCACAGTAGAGATAAAAATTGGCATGATCAAGGAATTCTGAATTTAAATCTGCAACCACTACTCCCTCCCCCCCTTCCCAAACAACAATTGTTTTTGCAATTCTTGAATTTTTCATCAAGGTGAAGTGCTAAGCTTCTGAAACAGCTTAGGGATTCTTCAACAGTCAGACTAAACAATAAATAGCACCTAAATGCATTATGGAAAAGTAATAAAATACGACAAGTAATTAATGTTTTACAGAATTACATTTTTGAAATAGCTTTCTTTCAAAATTTACCTTGCGTACTTTTCGTAATTTCAAAAAAAAAAAAAAAAGATATTTAAGAAAATTGTAATTAAATTTATACATTAATTACACTGTTCGACAAAAAAAAACCTTGAAAATGCTTCCGGTATTTTGAAGGCTGATTCTTATGTAAAATGACCCCCTGAATCCGAATATGACCCCCGTTTTCCCCCATCACGTCCCAATTTTTTTTAAAACGCCCCCCTTTTTTTTCATTTTTCCTTAGTTTCAGGGCTATTATTTTTTTTTGGAGGGGAAAGGAGCCTTATATTCACCAATAAATTTTTTTGGATGTCAAGAGAGACTCAAAGTTTAAAATCATGAGCACCGAGAAAAAATCGGGGAACTTGGGGGGGGGGCGTGGCCCCCCAAAATATTTGAAAAATCACCAAAAACGATCTTTTTATTCTAGTTTCTTTAAAAAGACCTTTAAAACATTTTTTTCGGTGCAGAACCAGAGTATAGGATCCGCTCCTATGGCTCCTGGGTCAGAAAAAATTTTCACGCTGTAAAATTTTTAAAAAAAAATAAAATAATGCTTTAAAAATCGCACTTTGCACTCGAGTTTTAAAGCAGGTCTTCAGCCAAAAAAAAACAAAATTGTGGCTGATTCTTATGTCAAATGACCCCCTATTTCCAAATATGACATCAGTTTCCCCCCTCCACCCCCTCTTTCCAGAGAGTCCCCCCCCCCCCCCAATTCAGAGTCATTTTACTAATTCGGAAGGGAAAAGTACATTACGTAACCCGTTAACATAATTCTAAAAGGCAACAGAGGTTCAAAGTTCAAAATCATGTACATGTGTACCAAAAATATAAACTAGGGCGGTATACCTCCCCCCTCCCCCCCCCAAAAAAAAAGAAAAGAAAATTCAATACTCTGATTTTTCACAAAAAAAAAAAAAAAAAAAAAAGGTTTAAAACGTTCTTAGAAAAACAAGAAAAGAAGATTTTTTTTTTGGGGGGGGGGGGGTACACCGCCATAGTTTATATTTTTGGTACACATGTACATGATTTTGAACTTTGAACCTCTGTTGCCTTTTAGAATTATGTTAACGGGTTACGTAATGTACTTTTCCCCTCCGAATTAGTAAAATGACTCTGAATTGGGGGGGGGGGGACTCTCTGGAAAGATGGGGTGGAGGGGGGAAACTGAGGTCATATTTGGAAATAGGGGGTCATTTGACATAAGAATCAGCCACAATTTTGTTTTTTTTGGCCAAAGACCTGCTTTAAAACTCGAGTGCAAAGTGCGATTTTTAAAGCATTATTTTATTTTTTTTTTTAAATTTTACAGCGTGAAAATTTTTTCTGACCCAGGAGCCATAGGAACGGATCCTATACTCTGGTTATGCACCGAAAAAAATGCTTTAAAGGTCTTTTTAAAGAAACTAGAATAAAAAGATCGTTTTTGGTGATTTTTCAAATATTTTGGGGGGCCACGCCCCCCCAAGTTCCCCGATTTTTTCTCGGTGCTCATGATTTTAAACTTTGAGTCTCTCTTGACATCCAAAAAAATTTATTGGTGAATATAAGGCTCCTTTCCCCTCCAAAAAAAATATAATAGCCCTGAAACTAAGGAAAAATGAAAAAAAAAGGGGGGCGTTTTAAAAAAAATTGGGACGTGATGGGGGAAAACGGGGGTCATATTCGGATTCAGGGGGTCATTTTACATAAGAATCAGCCTTCAAAATACCAGAAGCATTTTCAAGGGTTTTTTTTTGTCGAACAGTGTTATTTTTTGAATTAGATTTTTTAAGTTTTAAAAATAAAAATTATTGTATATTTTTCAGTCTAAAAACATTTACTAATTTCTTTTGAGATAAATTATAGATTCTAAGCAAGAAATCAGCCACAGTTAGACAATGTAACCTTTAGTGCCTAGCGTCCCTTTTCACGGACGTTCTTAAATTGCTATAAAATCCATAAAAAATTTAAAATTTACAAAATTGGAACAAAAGGTAAACTAAAATATTGATCAAAGTAGCACATATATCAAACACAGATAGCCTTACTTACTAATAATTTTAAAAACTTTGCTTTTTGTTCTTGAGATTGTGAACGATATAATTCTTGATAAAGATCATAATAAAATGGCCACAGAACACACTTTACTAGGGTTATGTGTTGCAATCTGTTAACAGTGAATTGAAA
>JAXGGA010005623.1:0-76589 GCA_038373865.1 Uloborus plumipes
AAACCCAACAATGAGTGTAAAAGAGTCCTACACACAAAATGACATTTTCAATTACAAAATGCATTGAAGGACATTGTAACACTAAAAAGGAGTCAGAAGTCAAAAATACATCATTACTTATGTGCTTCAGGATTTGATTGTGTCTCAAGGCATCAATATGATTTTAACTCACCATTAAAACGTCTTTGTGATTTCAAGAAGCTAATTTTCAAAACAAACCAGCAGTGAGCTTATGGATATAAAAACAGCCTAACATTAACAGAACAAGTACATTACAAGTTGTAATTGACAAAAAATAGTTTTGCTGTTCTGTCCTCCTTTTTAAAAACGTATGGGTCAAATCAGCAATAGTAACCCATATCCACAGAAATGACTCCATATTTTTATAAAGAGGAAATGTGGTGGAAAATAAGGAAGTTATTTACATCGCACCGTGAATAAGAAAAGTAGTTATTTTATTACAGTAAAGATAAGTCCTTAGCAAGATGCGTTTTAGAACTAAATACCTATGAAAGCAATTTCATTTAAATATAAAAGTTTTATTGTGGTCCCGATCTTTTTCATGGTTTTTGGTAGGAGACTTTATTACTTTGAAAATATTGTGCATGCATAGTTGATAAACTTAAAAAAATCTTTTGAAATGCAGGAAAAACAATTTCCACGTGTATGTATATATGTATATATAATAATATATAGTATATATATAATATATATATTATATTATGTATATATATATATATATGACTATATAGACTATATATCATCATACTATATATATATATATATATATATATATATATTACGTCTGTCTGTGTGCACAGAGAAAGGAGAAAATATATTAGCCTTGAAAAATTCTTTTGCAAACGCATATTCCCATTAAAACTTTGCCTCTTTCATTTCTTAAACTTATCTAATATCCTCAATATTAGTTGTTTAAGCATTTCTACATTCGTGACAACTATCGGAATAAATATTCTGTCAACCACGAAATTTTTATTTTGTGCCTCCTAAGTATGCAACGAATTTTCCATGTTGTTGCAAAAATAAAGTGCATCCCCCTTTACGCGAAAGGAATGATGAGTAGGAGTGACGCCGGGACAGATATAGACAGGAGGAAATGGGATTTCGAAAATAAACTATTCGCTCCACACCCTTCGACCCGCGTTCGAAATTGATACAAGGGAGGTCTTGCTCTGAGGCATACAATTTCCATTTTAATGCAAGGTTTGATCAATGGCAACATGCGGCAAAATGTACTTCTGCTCACAAATAAATAACGTGTGATTCTTTAATGATCTTTTTTGGTTTTCTTGTGGGGAAAAAAACTATATAAAATTTAACTATTCAACGTTACTCCCTGGCTCTGATATTTATATTGATATGCAAATTGAGATTAATGTTTTCAAAAATATAAGCAAACCTAGTTTTTCAGAAGGAATTATTAGAACGAAGAATTATGCTTTAAATTGCAGCTTAATGTACTCTGAATATAAAAGTAAAATATTATTCCTAAAACAAACTTATGCATCAACTTTAAACAAAAAATGTTTAAAGAAAACTCATTTCATAAGAAGAGCTGCATTAAAAGTCATTGCTAAGTGTATTATACTTTTTAAATGTTTTTGACCCCCTCTCCATTTAAAAAATAAATAATAATGTTATTCAATCGTTTCTAACTGCAGGACATTCTTTCTAATAAACATTTTTAGAATACCGTTTCATCGTCAGTAGTATCTTAAGTGTTTTGAAATTAAAATGCGAGTCTTTGTTATGAATTTAGTTATTATTAAATCCCACTTCGGGTTCTTTATTGTTTTAATGTCTTCTTCAGATGTAACTGTAGATTACATATTCAACAGAAATACTACATATTTTCTATAAAACTACAAAATTACATGGTAATTACTAGCACACTATGAAAAATGTATCAGAGACAATAAATTGTATAAACTTGCAAATTAAAACATTTTGGGCGCTTTTGCGTTTCCTTAAAACTTAATCCTCAAATGTTCCGCTTAGTGTTGCGGGTGATATTGTTAAAAGTTATAGTTCAGTTTCCTTGCACTTGATTTTTTTTTTTTTTTTGATAGTTTAAATTCTGGGAAATCCTACAATCTGCCCCATATAAAACCATTTCATACATTCTTCAGGATATTGCTTTTAGGTTTCACGTAATAATAAGATACTGATTTCGCATATTTTTAAGCACGTTAATTTTAAAATTCAATGGTTGAGTTGTACTGAATGTACAAGGGTTGTTTTTTATTCAACCTTCGTCCGGCTATAAAAAATAAACGGATTCAAATAAAAAAAATATTTTTTTTATCAAAAGTAAGGTACAATCCTCTACAATTCTCAACATAATCACCTTGACAATTGAAGCATTTGTTATATCTGTGAACAAGCTTTATAATAGCCTCCTCGTAGAATGTTGCCGCCAATGAATGGAAGGGAGTTGTGACGGTATCTTTGGGTTCCACGCCACTTTGGAAGCCCGATCCCTTTCTAGACCTCAAACAGGGGTCTCCCCAAGTAGGGTTGACGGTCATTACTATGCCCCCAAGCAGAGGGCATGCCCGTCATCATTGCGCTCGCGTAACTCAACGATTCCTCCAGCAATTTCATGCATTCAATGGGACATTTTTGAACACCCACCATTAAGTTCCTACCGAGCACTAAGTGACTTACATGTGTTCCCTGAACTAAAGCAGAGACTTGGAGACCCCTGCTTGGGGTCTAGAAAGGCATCGGGCTTTCAAAGTGGCATGAAAGCCAAAGAAACTGTCACCACTCACTTCCAATCATTGGCGGCAACATTCTATGAGGAGGTTATTAAAAAGCTTATTCACAGATATAACAAATGCTTTAATTGTCAAGGTGATTATGTAGAGAATTGTAGAGGATTGTACCTTACTTTTGATAATAAAATATTTTTTTTATTTGAATCCGTTATTTTTTTTATAGCCGAACGGACGTTGAAAAAAAAACAACCCTCGTATATATATATTTTTTCAATTATCCATCCTTATTTTAATGAAAAAAGTTACAATGGGTTAAGTTATGATTAAAAATAAAAGTCCATAATTTAATCCACCCCAGTGTACAATTTTGTACAAGCGCTTAGAATAAAAAAAAATGGACAAAAATTAGTGCATAAACTTACTGCTGCCAAAACTCACGCGCTAATATGCGTGACATGTATAACTTTGCTAAAAAATCGTTATTCTTTAGTATTAAAGAACGAGTTCAAATTCTTGGAGATTCAATTCCGCGAATCACTCTTATCCAAAGCCACTTCATACTTCCGGTAGGATAATACTTTCGGGCTATGATACTCCAAATAAAAATTTTCTGTAACCCATAAGGGGATTAACGTCATTCATTTTCTGAGAGCGTGTTGTCGTTGGGGCTTCGCGCATTAGCAAAGACGAGTAATCAGCGTTAGCCATGTCACTTGCAGCGATGGGGCTTCTGGTGGCATGTCCCTTCCGAGAACAGATTCCTCTCGTCAACTCAGTGTAAACACGAAGTAGTGATAAGGAAATGAGGTCAATTACTGAAGAATATTCGGAACAATATGCAAATGCAAATTTGGGTTAAAATGATTGTAATGGAAAATTTGGTGCAATGTATGGCAACAATAGATTGATCAAGCAAACATTTTGACTGCTTGGGCAAGATAGCTATTACACATAAATATACCAGAAATAAAGGAGGAAGGGTGTAACTACAATTATTACTAAATACATTCATATTTTGCATAAAATGTTTTAAAAATGTAAGAAATTGTGTCATTATATACGCAATTTTTTTTAACCCTAATTGAAATTAAAAAGCACTTGCAGCGATGGAGCTTCTGGAGGCATGTCCCTTCCGAGAACAGATTTCTCTCCTCAACTCAGTGTTAACACGAAGTAGTGATAAGACAATGAGGTCAATTACTGTAGAATATTGAGAACGATATGCAAATGCAAATTCAGATCAAAATCATTGTTATGGAAAATATGTTGCAATGTAGAAGATATTAACACTAGATTGCTCAAGCAAGTCATTTTTGACTGATTGTTCAATATAGATATTACATACAAATATACCAGAAAAGAAGGAGGATGGGGGGGGGGGGTAACAACAATTATTACTAAACTAGCTGCCAGGGCAGCTAGATTAGCTTCCTGCGGCATGTTGATGCATAACGTCACCCTCTCTAACTTTTACCTCATTCTGAAGTTGTATTATTTGATATAATTTAATGTTCAGTCGATTTCAAGACATACCACGCACGTGGCCCGGCGTTGCACGGGCACTTCGTGCCCTGAAAGTAGTGAGAAAAAAATTTAAAGAAACTACTCCCCGCCAAGGCGGCTCGCTTACAGGCGCTTCACGCCTTTACTTTTTTCCTATATAAAAAAAAATCATTCGAATTATTGAGATGCTTCGCGCCTTCAAGATGGTGAGGAAAGTTTCAGTAAGTTCAGCTCGCTCAAAGGAAAAAAGCAGACATAGGCAGGGATTCAAGTGAAACAGTCGATCGCACATTACAATCGCTACTGAATTACATTAGAACGTTTCTTGATAAAAACATCGTGACGTCAGCGTGACGTTTGCCTATGAAAAACGAGCTAGATAAAACGTCACAGCCTACTTGGCGAATAAGAGGAGATCGCTGAGTGCTTGTTAGCTCTTATTGGCTCCACCCGTAGTGACGTCATGCCAAGTTAAGTTGATGATAATGTAATTCACTTCCAGTAGCGATTGCAATTCGAAGCGATCGCAGTGCTGTTTCACTTGAATCCCTGCCTTAGATACTCAGTTTTTAATATAAGTAGATGGCTCTTCAACAAATAAATGTTTCAAAATATTACCAGTAGCTAGCGATAAAAATTCTACGTAAGTGGCCCGCTTTTGAGTTCCGTGTTTGATTTAGTTAAGCCTTCATTCAAAATTCTCATTATCATTGTTATCACTGTTTCATAGCAACGACGGTTTGCAAGAATGGATTTCATATTTAATCATTTATTAGGCTTAATCGCTTTAAACTTGACTACTTATTAATTGATATCTTCGCTAATAAAAATCGTATAATTATATAGATTGAAACTAATGAAGCTTGAAAAATTACCTATCTATCGGTACCTGGTTCGACTTTCAGTTCATTGGCGTTCAGGAGAAAGAAGCGTGACATAGAAAGATAGTTAGAAAGAAAGATAGTTAGAAAGATACTCAGTTTTTAATATAAGTAGATACATTTATATTTTGTATAAAAAGCCACAAAATTTAAGAAATTGTGTCATTGTATATCGCAATTTTTAAACCTTAATTGAAATTAAAACGCAATCAAAATGGCTGCTTGGGCAATCTAGTGTTAATGTCAATGTTGGTGACATTTAATTGCATTTAAAAACGTATGCCACCTGCAATACCAAAGCTGCATTCAGCAACTTTTAAACTTTGCTAAATGACATGACATAATCATTGATTTTTGTTTCTACTTATACTATACGAAAATTATAACTGGGTGCAATATGCACTGGTTCATTTAGTTAAAACGTAGTCTAGTATTCAGCTAAAGATATGATTTAGGGGGAGAATATATTTTTAGGATCTAGAGATGACATCCTCTTATTGGCAACAAGTAAGATACGTTAAATAAGCAAACGAAGAAAAAAAATCAAAACTAATATGAAACACTTTTGAGTAGAAATGGCTTGAACATACCTAAATCCGAGAAGATGACTTTTCGACATCAGAGAAAATGGATGAATATGGAATTCAACTCCACATTTTATGCTGTAAGTATTTTGTACGAGCAAAATCTTAAGTGCTATACGCAAAAGACATGCTACAATAATTGCCACAAAGACAAACCGGACTTAAACCATATTAGATTTATTCACTTAATTCTCCACAGACTGATTTAAACAGCCTTGTTATCCTTAAAACTTTGATGTTATGGGCTAAAAGCAATTGGGAATTTTGTTTTTTTTTCTGATACTTTTACAGCACAAGAATAATCATTTAAAAATTCTATATAGTAACATTTATAAGTTTAAATATAGATTCATTTCATTCAGTTTTTATGGTTCTTTTTCTCTAAAACTTTAAACACCAAAAGCGATAAACACAACTAAATATCTAACTTAGTACTTGCTATTTATGAAAGCTGAATTTCATTTGTAGTTTTAAAATTAAGTAGATAATAGAACCTTTTTATCTGAAGCGGATGACAGTACCGATACTCAGTAGGTTAAGCTGCATTTGTTCAGATGTAACAAAAAAAAAAGAAGCACGAAACTAGATGAAAGTAGAATAAAAGGGAAAATAGTGCTCCTCTTTATCTTCTTTTATTATCATCTCTGAAAGAAATCTTCGACCATCTTCTTGCTGCGCTTTGTTTTTATTTGGTGTTAGTAACACATGTACTGCAGCATCCAAACAATTTAATTAAAGTAACTGCCTTTAGGAACATCATAAACATAAATTTTCGTGGCTGCGAAATAAAAGAAAGATACCATTAAAGCTTATGCAGCTCCATTTTGATATTTACTAGCAATGCACCGATTACTCGGCAGTACCGAGTACTCGACCACAATCGGCTTTTTTGTCGATTATTTATAATAGGCCAAAATTTTGACGATTAATCGGGGGAAAAATATTTTTTAAATATTTTATTTAATGCACACCTTCAAGAAGAAACTATGATCCAATTTACAAACAGAAAATCATTGTGGCGCAAAAATTGCAATATCATGGAATATGGAAGTGTATGGCATAACAGCAAAACAAATAATGCAGAAAGTGAGTAGAACTGCATGAAGTATTGAAAAATTACCTTTACAGCTGATATTCACATGATACTATTACGAACAAAGTAATTACATTACTTGGAATGCGAAAAACATTAGTATTTCATTTTATTTATAATAGGCCAAATTTTGCCGATTGAACTGAGGAAAAATATGTTTTAAATAAATTCATTTTAAGTATGCCTTGAACAAGAATTTCTCATGAAAAAAATTATAAATAACAATACACCAACACATAGTATGAATATGTAGAGAGAAAAAACAAGACAAATAATTTTTCAAATAAAATTATTTTAAATATGGCTTGATTCTCATGAAAAAAATTCTCATAAAAAGAAATTGATAAAGAATGAATAACTATCTTTCTGACAAATACAAGAATAATACGTTGTACGAATGTGTAGGGAGGAAAACAGGTCAAGTAATTCAAAAACGGTATAACGGAAAGTAATATTAAAACAAAAATAATCCCAACATTTGATATAAAGATTAAAAAAAAAAGATATTTCCAGTCTGAAAAAGTATGAACTTATATACAATGTTGTAACTTTTTTCATGAATTGATACTTTTTTCCGTATTCTCCATTATCATAGTGCTTTTATACAACTTTATAATTTTCACAAAGGATGTCTTGTATTAAATAGTCACAAATAATTTTAAAATTATTTTTTGTTTATTAAAAGTGCTCCTAAACTGGAGTGCTTAGCACCCCTCCCCCCTCAGTTTTTTTTATTTGAATTTTTCATGTTTAGATAAATAATTCGAGGGTATTTTGAAATTATTTTGAGAAAGTTAGGAAAATGGAAACAAAATAAATAGTCTCTCAGAAATAAATTCATAAGTTTTCCTACAATCGAAATTGTAAAAGGAAAAAAAAAAAAAAAGATGATGGTTATCATATTGATAGTATTAAAAAAACATGATTATTATTTGGCCAAGCTGATTAATTGGAAGTTTTTTAACAGCCGATTTATCAAAAATCGGTATTCGGCCAATTAGCTTATCTGTGCATAACTACTATTTACTTTCTAAGTCTTAACGCTCTGACATCAGTAATGGAAAATTGCAACAATCTTTTAAAAAATAAAAATAAGAAGAAGGCCCTCTGCTGCACTTTGTCAGCAAGTTTTTGATTTATTCCCTTCATTTCACACATATATAAATAAGTAAATAAATAAATAAATGAATGAATAAATACAAACATGTAACTAAATAATAAATAAATAAATAAAAATATATAACTAAATAATAAATAAATAAATAATGAATATGTGTGCTTGTATGTGTGTACAGGACATAGGCGCCACCACCGGAAAGAACAAGGGCCGATGGACACTCAGGAGATAGCACCGGACGCACCCTGCGGCAGATTTCGAAACCAATCTGAAAAAGGGGCAACACGACAACTGATGCGAAAAATAAAAGTAAATAGCAATTTGTCATTGATTTAAAAAAAAGAAAAACAACGATGTTTGTAATTCATTTTGTAGTGAAAACTTCATTTGACAAAAATCGAAATGAAATAGACTCATGGTATCTCTTTTTTTTTTTTTTTTTGACAAAGGTACTAAACATTTCTTATGTTAATTATGTACCACCGCATTTATTACTTAGTTAAACTTTATAAGTTGAAGATTTTACTTACCAAAGGTTAACGATACGCTTATTTAAGGTATCATTTATCCAGTTCAGATTAGTTTTCACCCTTTTTAAAGTGGAGTATATTTTGATCACAAAGAGTACAAGTCTTATTATGACCTCTCTAGAAGAATGCGTGACTATGTCTTTATGTTTGTTTAGCTAATTTGACCGATTTAAAAAAATAGAAGTGGCGGAAAAAATTACCATAACTGGTTCTGAAATAGCCTGAATGACTGTAGTTGTTTCACAAAACTAGGAGTATTTATTATATGTCTGATATTTTCCAAAAATAATGCACTAAAGGTAAGGTGTTTAGCTTCAAAATGATCTCCTCAAACCAGCCATGAATTTTGAATAACGTTGAAAACCGCTCTGAATAATGTTGAAAACCGCTCTCAAGGACCAGTTTTATTTCAAAACCAGCGCAAAGCACCCCTTTACTGTGAATTTTGCCGGCCAACATCATCTATGTTATCTTAATGAAATGTTTAATCACTTCACATTTTTTATTCTTACACGCTAAAACATGGCGTAAAAATCAAGTTCCGCATTAATTCAAGTTTGAAAGAAACGATAGAAAAAAAAAGAGAAGATTTATTTCAAAATTATGTCTTTCCAACCTATTTTTGTCTGTAAATAATTAGATAATGTTGCTGTTTAAGAAAACCAAACGAAGTTGAAGATGTGCACCAAATTAAATTAAATTAATAAATAATTAAATAATTTCAAGCGAAAATAAATTTCTTTAAAGAAATTGACAGAACAAGAAGGGACAAGAAATGTGTATTGTCTTTCCTGCATTTTTTACTTTAAACTGGATTGTGATAATTTAGTTAGAAATGCTTTGTATAATTGTCATTTGCTGATATTATTTTCTTTATATTTCTTATCAAGTTTTTATGCCTATATTAAACGGTTTCATCACTGCTTTATCATGAAATATTGCATATTCTTGCATATTAATGCACACATTTTTAAAGGGTTAAAAAATAACCTTTTTTTTTCTTATCCTTTTTATTATTTAATTAAACTTGAGAAATATATTTCCTGCAAAAAAAAAAAAAAATCGCAGAAAAAGCACATCATTTGTCGGATCTTCGTAATTAAGTAAGGTATAACTATTCCGATGAAACTGCTTCAAGGCATGAAAAAGAGCAGAAAATTAGAAATTTCGGTTCGTTAACCTCAACAGCAACTTAATCACGTGTTCCCTGTAATCGGGTTTCTTTTTTCCTGTTGGATGGGGAAAGAAGTTTCTGATATGCTGCACCTAAAAGCAGAAGCGAATGCAAAAAAGAAGAAAAAGAAGAAAATAGCTACAATAAAATAAGACAATTAAAATAAATTGTTTGAATGAGCTAAAGCTCTTGTCACCTAACTATTTTTTTAGAATTAAATACGAAAGGTAAACAAGAAAATATAAAAACAGGCGCTCGTGTTAGTTAGACGGCTGCCCTTTTCTTGCCCATATACAGCTTCGCAAAGAATTCAGTCCAGATTGCATTTGACGTTTAAAACAGAAATTAGTTGATGAATGTTAGTGCCTTTAGTCGAAATTGAAAATATTAGGACAACGTTTTTTACAAAACGTAAAACAACAAAAAACAAAACATATTACATGTCCATGTGGATTGGCTTTCTTTTGAAACTGTATCCTGGAATAGAAATAATAATTATACCAATAGAAACAAGAAGTTCTGTCAAGAACTAAATGTGCCTACTTATCGTTAGAATGATGCTAGAATAACAAGAATTTCTTGAGTATATCACACGTTTAAAAAAGTTTGTTTAGAATTTGCAGTGTTTTGAAGTATAATACAAATATTGTTATTTAGATACCGCTGTAGAAAAGGTGATTTTAATCTTTCTCGCAGTTTAATAATACTCATATGTGACGGTCGTTTTAAGAGAGTCCCTTTAATATCATTAAATCCATCCGAAACCTGTCATCATTTTATTTTTATATTTTAAATAATTCACATAGATTTTAGGTTGAATATCATTGCTGAACGTATGTGATTAGTATTATGGGACAGAATCCCTAATGGCAGCGAGAATCTATTCATGTTCGCGTCATTCGAACTCTATTCTATGACTGATATTGGTAATGAATATGCACTTTCTCTAATGCTTTCTAGCGTAAATAGTCTTTGTGCATGCTGGTACGACACAAATGGAATGTAGTATTTGTAGAATGTCTGACTGATCAACAATAGTGTGTTTAATTATATTAGAACCATGGCAAGATGCAATGAATATACATTTATTATTAGGATCATTACATTTATTATTGTTGTCAAGAGGGACGGGACAGTTTCCTCAAACAAACAAAAAAACAAAAAAAAGTTAACGAATTTTCTCCTGCTACAACATTCATTAGTTCAAAACAATAAATTAAGATATTTTAACATGTTCAAAAGTAAAATATCACTGATATTTCTTAAAATATCAGATTTAAAACTATAGTAAACAATAAAAGAATGCAACTTCCGTCCCTTGCTTAAAGGAGGGATGGGAAATGTATTTCAAATTTAAAATACATGCACAAGTATTTTCTGTTAAATGGCAAACACAGTGCATCACTTATATTTTGATAAATATTTAATCCACCAGGGTTATTGATATTGTTTTTATCCATACTTCTCAAAGAGATACCTTTTACATTTGCTTTTGATTCAAATAAGATGATTGAGTGGTAGGGAGTAAAAGCTACAAATCATTGCCTTCATTATCTATCAAAACCATTTGAAACCATTTGTTTTATACTTTGTTTTTCAAATATAACTGTAAAGTAGACCTTACTGACAAAAATATTAAGAACATTTTTTCAAGGATATTAAATATTATGTTACTGAATTGAAAACGTAAATGTGTGGCTTGAAAAATTTCATATTTTCATGCACAAAATATTTCTGTACGTTTGCTTTGTTTGTTGGTATTATTGTATTCAATTTCTGTTTTTAACTTAATTTAATTCTTGTCTAACGTTTTTCGAAAAACTGGATTTGGCAAATACAGAATAAATTTCAAAAGGAAAACTATTACTCTTCTTCCCGTGGAAAGAATTTTTAACAGTTCTAACAAAGTCGATGAATTTTTGATAGCAGTGAATAACTAATTTTAGTTTACTCTTCAAAAAATTAGATTCCAAAAGACCCGATAACTTTGCAACTGCAGCAGCAGACGCCGCGCCAAACTGCATGATTTACTTGGCGTGTAATTATTTTAGCACAAACAATTTATCGCGGGCGAAAAGCACTTTCGTTTCTGTTTAAATAAACGTGAGCTTCTTTCGGTATGGCAAGAGAAAAGTTCAAATTCATAAACTCATTTTCAGGAAATCCTATTATTCTAGAGCTAGAGCATTTGAAGTTTTAAAGAGATTAATAGTTTCAGGTGTCACGCACAGCTAAATGTGATTTTAAAGTTCCTACTGGTTCTCTCGAACTTCGTGGTCGCATTTAAAGAAGAAAGTTTGGAGAAGGAGGAAAATATTTTAAAAAGCAATTGCATATTTGAAAATGTCAGGGGGGTGCTAAGTATAATGGGAAGGAGAAATAAGCTTATTTTCTCGAAACATCCCATGTGGTTTAATTTACGTAGAAAATGTATTCTGTGCTTTGTTTTAATTGATTATAAATAAAATGTATGAATGTATTCAGGTCAAAAGAATAGTATTCAAGGTTAACTGCTTGCTTTATAGTACAGTTAAAGTAATTCTTGAAACATTTGACTAAAAATATTAAGTTTTTTCTTATAATACATTTTTTTGGAATATAGAAGTAAATTATTTTCTGTACTTTTTAATGAAATCACATTATTTTATTGTTATAAAACATGTTTTTAACTTTATATTTACATAAATGACAGCAAGTTTCCTGAAGCTTGAAATGACGGATGTGATATATATACAGGGTGGCCCAGAAGTCACTTTACATTTTAAAAATTAAATAACTTTTTTTCTAATAATATATCTTTTTCTCTTTTAAGAATTAAAAAATATAATCCCTGGAAATGTTTGGCATGGATAAGTTTACAATGAAATTATAGTTAAGTAATAAAAAAGAATTAATTAAATACAATCATTTAAGAAAAAGTTATTTAATTTTCAAGATGTAAATTGACTTCTGGACTACCTTGTATATATATATATATATATATATATATATATATACATACATATATATTTTTTAACCAGTCTCTAGATATCCATTTTTTAACTTAAAAAAACTTTTCGATCTTCCGGGTGAGTTTAAACCACCGAAACATGGCTATAAAAAACATCGCTGACGATTGTAAATTTGAAAGTAAGTAGTGATTACTGACAGTAAACGATAGCTTTTCAAATATCAATCAGACATATTAAATATATTTTTAATAAAATTATAAAGCTTGCATGTTTTAAAGAACATAAGAGTAATTTTATGTAACCATGATTTAATTCTTGAATTCTGACGTGGAACTCTAGCAATGTGGTCACGTTTTGCAAGAATAACTCTTAACAACTTGGGTTGAGATATTACGGTGATGCATTTGAGGTCATTGATATGCGTATCGAATAGTAATCAGTTTTTAAATATTTAGTACAATAATTGCTTCAAGTGCCATTTATTCAGTATTCACTAGAAATATTTTTCCGTCTTCTTTCATCGTAATGTTTTGTGCCCCCCCCCCCCCCTCGCTCCAAAAAAAATAAATCTTAACACGTCTTTTACGTTTTGTTCCGCGAATGAAGCAGGGCAGCCTTGCTCAACAGACTTTAACATGAAAAAAATATTTTTTTACCACTTATCTACACAAACAGGGCAAAAATGAGTGCACAAATTTTTACTTCATTAACTTTAAAAAGACAATAACGTTTAAATATTTCCGAAATTGAAACACAAAAATTAGAAAATGCATTGAAAAAATCCGCGTAAATTTGCCCCTGTCTAATCTAACCAACTTCTGGCTGTAGATGATTGTTTAGCTGAACATTTCCTAAAAATACGCACAATCTCGTGTGAGACATGCTATCCCCAATTTGCAATACAGGTTTTATAAGTTCGAAACATATTTTGCTTGCCAATGGACTTAACAGATTTTCCCAGAACAACAGGTTCAAATTGTATTTGGCCCTTTATTTATTTATTTTTAAGTTTTTATATGTGCCTTTTTAAAGGCAGAATAAATGCATCATGAACAAAATAGTATCTTTGTCATAGAACCTTTCATTTGTGGGAAAAAAAGCATTAAATTCCCAAGCTAGAGGGTTTTTTTTTCTAGGGATAAACTCTATTTGTAACAATTCTGCTAGCTACTAAGCTGTGTGAATAGTTATTTTGTTCCTAATGTATAATGCAAACCATTAGTATTTTCGCAACTTCCAAGTTGAGTCCACATTTTTAACACAGCACTATGCAAATAAAAGATAAAAGTTACTCTTGTGTACTTAATGTATTCTCAATAAAGAATACTTGAAACAGTTCATGCTCAGAAAAGAGAAAATATCACGTTCGCTAGACTTCGTTATAATCAAAGAAATTATTCAGCGAATATATCTTATTTTTACTTTTTTAACAATCTAAATATGTATTTAAGGAAATACTTGTAAAGTAAAAGAAAAGTCGTTTATTTGTGTACAATTTTCTTTTTACACAATGTATAATCTAAAAACTCAAATAGAGCTATTTCCGTAAATCTATTTTTATTTTCGTTTTATCAATAGTATTATTATTAACAATAAATCTTTCATGTTGGAATATTTTTTTCTTATTATAGGATAATGTTGATGTATCACACTTTGTGCTAAAATAAATTATTCCTCGGTGCTAATGTTTTCTCAAAATTTTCATGGTGGATATTATTTCCCAAACCTTGTATCAAACTTAGAAATGTCATAACACTGGTTAGAATTTCGCAAGTATTTACTGTAATTTGCATTTATTTTTAGTGGAATAAATGCTTTTAGTGGAAATTAGTGTCCCATCCTCAGAGTTTTATCATTTTCTGTTTTATATGTTACATAATTCGAAATTAATAAGAAAACTATTTTAATGAGCGCCGATGTAATAAACAACGTAAAAAGTGGTAATGTTATTTTACACAGCTACGAGAATGGTGCTTCCATTAATTTGTTTTAGCTTTGAAAGGTGTTGCAATTCGAGGAATGCTTTAAAGAGCGGAAGACATATGAAACATAAAAATACTTTACAACATTTACCTATTTAAAGATCATAAATGTACATTTTCACCTCTTTAAGGGTTGTTTTCTTAGTGGTCGTTTTCTGATTTTTAGTTTTCACTGCAATTACAGATTCTTTTAAACGTTAATACTTTTCAGAATCACTACTAATTTTTTGTTATTCATGTTTTGATCTTGCTTTTTCCCTATTGTTTTAGTATTAACAAATTGTATGGATATAACAAATACAAAAAAATATGTGTTTTTCTTCTTCTTTGAATTGTTTATTTTTCTTGCATTTTCTTTCAAATCGGAGGTCTAGCAAAAAATTTGTATTTGTGTAATGCAAAAAATATGTCCATATGTAAGAATATAGATTCCGCTTGAAAAACATATTTTAATTTGGGGATTATGATTTTATTTCTGTAACAGCTTTTGTTGATGAATTTTGAATTTAACACCATTTCTGTAAAATTATAGAAACAAGTTTCTTTTCTGTCTTTCCTTCAACTTTTGCCACATAATAAAACGTCAAAATGTTCAAACTGCTGGTAGTTCATAAGAATATAAGTTTATATACTCAGTATCATAGATATAAGCAGTGCACAGCACATACCTGATTGCAAAGAAAAAAAATCCGCATTTTCTTTAGAGCAAAATTAGATCCTGAAAGCGTTTTAAATATAACGAAAAGCAAGAATTGGAAGAATGAAATCAAAAAAAATATGTTAAATTTTTATCTTCAACGCATGTATAAAGTGAAGCATTAGAAATAACTTTATTGTGCTTATATAAAAAGCTAATTTAAGTTTATTTTTGTTACTCAGATATGATTCTGAAAGACACAGTTTTTTTTTCAATTGGTAATTACACACCGATTAAGGTTATGAAAAAAATAATGGTAAAACTCATGTAACATGTTTTAACCATCCTGAGGGTTGGGCAGTCTCAAGAATACATGTTAAATGGACGAGATATCTCGTCATAAACTGCAAGGTGGTTAAATGTTTCATGTAATAATTGCATGATGGCATAACAGTGTACTGCTTGCAACCCCCAAAATGTTTGCTGTTTCAGTAACCGATATCCCATTTAAACGCGTTTCAACAATCATGACTTTTGAACTGTGACAGGTCAAATATTTCATTCACCCCAGGTAGTTCTAAAAAGGCATGTGACTGTTGTTGAAAGCCTGATGCCTCCCTCTTCACGCACACTAGGTGGCACACTTCTTCTGCAGGTACCGCGGCTGTACTTCAGGTACGAAATTCCTCATAATTTGTCGCAAGTGTTCGGATTATTTTGTACACCATCTGTATAAATATTGCATCATCCAAGTATTTTGCAAAATGTCTCCCCTAAAATGATGCACCAAACAAATTAAATGAAATAGAAATAAGAAACATGAAACGTTAAGTTTGAAAGCTATGCTCTTTAAAATAAAAAGTTAAGTTAGAGAAGCAACAGCGGAAATGTTTCTGAAACTAATTGCTTTTTAAAAAGTAAAATGCATTTCGCTGTATCAGGAAAATGCTCAGAAGCATATTTTCAAGGGTACTTTTTCCATGTCAATTATTCTGAAATGAAGTCAGCAATTTAAATAAAATAAATACTCTCCCTAAAAGATAGATTCATGTAAAGAACATTTTGCTAGGAGGAATAACGGAACTAAAGAAAGAAAAAAAAAATGCCCTTTGCTTTAGTGTGTTTCTTTCGTTATAAATAAGCGCGAGGAAAAAACCTAAATCTAAAAATATTGAAATTCAGCACGCTTTCTTTACAAATGCTGCGTTTCCGAATCTAGTCTCAAACGTTTGAATAGGGGTACCAAAACGAAGCCATTTATAACGGAATATTTTTTGAAGCATTTTCCTTTTTTCCATACCAATTGCATTCTTTAAATGGGCTGCATTTAAAATGCCTTACAGCGATCTTTAATATGTCATTTTAGATGTTGATAATGCTGAAAGATTATTTCCTGTCGCAAAAAATTACTTTCTTGTTCTAGAAGTTAAGTCCTTTGTTAAATGCTTAGTTTACATTAAAAACAAAACAGCATGTTCATGAATTTTCTTTTCCTTCTTTTGAACTTCTTGTATACGTTTTGCTTCTCCACAAGTAGACGTGATGCATTTTCTTATTAATGTTCTTGTAAGGTGCAACATTTATCACCTAATATGAATTTTTTAAAACTATTTTCATTCCAACCTCTTTTAGTGTTTGTGTGTGTGTTTTTTTTCTTTACTTTGTCGATTTCAAAGGTTGTTTATTAATAATTGATTCGCTTGAAAGTTGACTTTCTTATGTTGTATGGACCGAAAAGTTATTAAAAAAAGTTTTTTAAGCTCTTTATTTTCAAGAAGTTTTTGATTATAACTAATGGTGTAAATACACACTTTATCAACAATTTTTCATTAGCTAGTGAGAAAATTTCCAATTTCATATCGATAAAAATACACTGGTGCTATAAAAAAACTGCCTGAAAATGGGATTTTTAATACCAGCCAGTCTTTCAGGGTTTTTTTTTACCACAGTGAGGAACAATTAACGCGGTAACCCCTTAATTGCATCACTCCTCTTTTATATCGCTCATTTGGATATACAGTGACTTTCCTTTGTCTCCCAAACTAGGTTGCTGCAATAATAAACGGAAATTACATGGTGCAATATGTGGTGCTTTTATTTCAGTGATTGTCAAGAAAAAATGTGTTACTAAAATATTGTTATCCCATACTACATTACTTAGAACGAACTCTGAACAAAATTAATGATTGTCATATTCACCCGACGCACAGAGGAGTATCCTGCCTATAAAACCGGACAAAAACAAAAACAAAAGTTTCACAAACATTATTTTAAATCCACTGTACCTCTAGCCAGATAACTACTCTGTCACGTGACAATCCTAAAAAAATTACCTGTTAATTCCTCACTGGTGTACGCCAGTTCAAACTTAATCTTCGTTGATATTGCATTTCTTAAACTTCATCGCCTTTAAATTAAAGTCTTCGGATCTTGATTTTGTTTATTTAATGTAATGCGGTATACGAAACTTAAACTCTGAAGATGAAAAAAGAAGGTATGTAGTACATTTTGACATCTTGTTGCGTTGATTTACTTAATTATTTGCCATTTTATGTGAAATGAAGCAAAAATATGGTGTTTTTTGTACTTAAAATTTTTAAATAGTAAGGTTTTTGTTAACTTTCTGTGTCTAGTAGCACTACTTGTTTTATATGGGCATAAAATATGGACTCTCTACTATTATATTTCTGCCAAAACATCTTCCGCCTAATTCCGCTATTTCTTTTTTTTTTTTAATTTTAAATTTAGTGAGTGAAAAAGGCTTAATTATTTCAAGTTTGTAGTTTTCGCTGTTTATCTTCCAGCTTGTTTTAAAACTGAAATTCTTCACTAGAAGACATTTATTTGACATTATGAAAGAAATTCACGTCAAGAAAGTGTGCAAAAAGTTTTTACTAATAGAAGATGGGCTCATGGAATTGACAGAATGCCCAGATAATAAAAAATGTTTTATGGAAAGGTGCTCAGAGGAGGAAAAACAAAATATGGTGCTTATATCTAAATGATGATGTGATGGGTCTCAGCAGATTCAATACAAACACAAATTTCAGAACAGCACCGATAGCGATTCAAATATATTTCAAAGCTCACTTGTTCCATTGAGATTAGCGGTTATTATTGGTGGGGTAGAGAAAAAGTATTATGGCAAAACCCTGCCCCTTCTTCTTTTAGATTCTGTCGACCTATACGCATACGGTTTGTAAGTGAGTCAAAAGATGATTTTTTTTCAGACCCTAAGTGCTCTGCTCGAATCACTGGTGTTGAGGAGCAACTATTTAAAAGGTTTAAAATTATCTTAGAAGTCATTTCCAGTGGATTCAGAATTGGTACCGAAAAATTCGACTCTTTTGCTCATGATACTGCAAAACTTTACGTAGACCTTTATAGTTGGTATCCAATGACTCCTACTGTACATAAAGTGTTGATACACGGAGCTGAAGTGATTACCAAAGCAATACTGCCGATTGGACAGTTACACTAGGTGGCCAAAAGTATCCGGACACTTTCAAAAATTCACATTTTTACATATAGCTGGAGAAATAAGTGATCAATTGCTCTTTAACTTTAATCATACAAAATATAGGCTTCACCGAGCATTTCCAAGTTGAAATTAAATTACCCTTGCATTTGGGGGACGATAAGAAGGGGGGTCGAAAGAATAACCGCTTTTTGACCATAACTTTTTGAAAATAGCTCGGAATAAGCTATGCATTTCAGTTTTAATTAGCATACTATGTATAATTACTATACAAATTCAAATGAACGCACCACCCTTACTTCCGAAGATATGAAACATTTTTTAAAAAAACGGCAATTTTATTTGAAGGGTTTTTGCTCATAACACGCAGAGTTTTTGATCAAACCTTATCAAAACTTCAGGTAAGATGACAAAATACAAGAGAAAGAACATACTAAAACGGTTTTTAAAAATATTAAAAATCCGATGAGATATGAACGTTAAAAGGAAAAAAAAATTCACGGCGCATGCGCAAACGACAGAAATTTATAACTACAAAAATATTGTAGCCTGGTGTATACTGCATCTTATAAAAAAAGTTCCAGTTGAATATTATGAAAATTGAAAAAGATATCAGCGATCTAGTGAACTGTATTTCATTTATTCGCAGACAATACATACATAGTGAGGGTCTGTCCACAAAGAGCTATTTTTAAAATAAAGGTTATTTCGTCATCGTTCAAAACCAACGTTTCAGGGGGTCTCCGGATAACTTTTGGCCACCTACTTATAAGGTCTTTTTGGCCGAATGGGCGAAATGTGACTTCTATGCCAAATATAAATTTTTAAACAGTATACAATTTAACATTGAAAAATATGCTCGATTGTCCCCACACTATTTGTGAACAACCCCTCTCCATTTATGAATTGACTGCAAATGAATGAATTACAGCTCACTAGATCGCTGATATCTTTTTCAATTTTTACGATATTCAACTGGAACTTTTTTTATAACATGCAGTATACACCAGGCTACAATATTTTTGTAGTTATAAATTTCTGTCGTTCGCGCATGCGCCGTGAAATATTTTTTCCTTTTAACGTTCATATCTCATCAAATTTTTAATATTTTTAAAAACCGTTTTAGTATGTTCTTTCTCTTGTATTTTGTCATCTTTCCTGAAGTTTTGATAAGGTTTGATCAAAAACTCTGCGTGTTATGAGCAAAAACCCTTCAAATAAAATTGCCGTTTTAAAAAAAATGTTTCATATCTTCGGAAGTAAGAGTGGTACGTTCATTTGAATTTGTACAGTAATTATACATACTATGCTAATTAATTACTGAAATGCATAGCTTATTCCGAGCTATTTTCAAAGAGTTATGGTCAAAAAGCGGTTTTTCTTTCGACCCCTCTTCTTATCGTCCCCCAAATGCAAGGGTAATTTAATTTCAACTTGGAAATGTTCGGTGAAGAATATATTTTGTATGACTAAAGTTAAAGAACAATTGATCACTTATTTCTCGAGTTATATCTAAAAATGTAAATTTTTGAAAGTGTCCGGATACTTTTGGCCACCTAGTGTATCAGAAGAGGCAGCTGAGGCTCGAAATAAGCATTTTCGGCAGTACCGATAAAAAATTTTCTCGGAAGTTTTCCAGAATAGATTGCAATAGAGACATATTGTACAGATTGTTAACCCATTAAACGCCGCTATATGAAATACATAAAAAATCTGAAAAGAATTTACTTTTTTCATGAAAGGTATATATCTCTAGTACAGCGCAGTTGAAATTTTCAAAAAATCTTTAACTGATTAAAAATTATAGGCTGTTCCTATAATGGGAGCTTTGGCGCTTTTGAGGGGGAAAATCATCCGCTGTCTTAGCCGCGTTTCTACCGCGTTCGGTTCCGTTTCTACTTCTTTTTCCTACCGCGTTTTAAAAGAACCGCGTCTTAACTATTATACATTCTTATACTTTTATGTCCATAGCAAAAATCCATGCATATATATGTGTATATGTGTATAATCTTTTCCAAAATAGGAGATATATTTTATTTAAATTGCGCATGAAAAGATAAATACTAAAAGTAAATAAACTATGGATGAAAGCAAAAAAAAAAAAAAAAAAAACCTATAACATAGAAAAAAAGCTTAGCCAATCCTTAAATCAATCTTTAAATTTTTTCATGAAAATGTGAAGTACAATTTTGATGCAGCATTCGACGCATTTTTTACATTTGGTTCGAATGTTCTTTTAACAAAATTTACACCGAGATTGTTTTTCAGCGCTTATAATGAAATGGTTTACTCTATCAAAACAAACAGTTGCGTTTACCGGTCTTCAAGGTTCTAACTGGGGATTTATATTGCCTTATTTTGAACTTTTAATTATAAATTTAGTAATTGTTTAAAATATTAATTGTTTTGTCACCCTTGAGCTCTTTATGACTTCTAAAGGCTGTGCTACATCAACCATATTTAGTGTATTAGTAAAAAAAGGCCACCACTAATTTTTTTTTCCTTTGAAATGAGACTTGTACGCACTAAGAAATTGATCTAAGAGATCAACACCTCCCACATATTTATTGTATGATGCAATTAGATGTCGTTGAGGCAAATCAATTTTTTTTTTTTTGAACCCCATCTTTTGACTAGTCCTGACGGAGCTTCCGTTTCAAAATTCGATGCTAAGCACACTATTTTATTATCCCTCCATTTTACGACACTTAAGTTTTCAGTTTGAAAGGCTTTTTTTTTTTTTTTCTTGTAGATGAAGACCTCAAAATATGAAAGCATATTCCGCCAAAAAGAGTAATTCGCATGGGAAGCAAAAATATGATACTGTTCTCAGTCTAACTATTTTGAGAATAGTGCTAACATTCACAAAACATAGCTCAACAAATATTTTTTCGAAACATAAAGAAAGGAGTACACGTGTCTCGTGACGTAGGTTACCCCTTTGTACCTAGCAGCATTCCTTTCTTTATTACAAGCGCGCGTACACAAACGACGAAGAATGCGAACCAGCAGGACCCTGGCTAACCAGTCCCCGCCAAATCTCCCATTATGGGAACAAAGACTTAGAGCGCTTCTAGCAAAGCTTTAAATGAATCGTTTCATTTCAGGTTTTTGATATGTTTTTTGTTGGAATATGTGCTTTAGATATGCAGAGCAGTTGAAAAATTTTAAAAATCCATTGATTTAGTTTTTTTTAGTTTTTTACATTTTCGTAAAAAACGCAAAGTTCCATTTTTTGGAAAAATGTGGAAAATTATATAAAATTCAAAGATTCTACTGAATTTTTTTATAATGTACTTCAATTCGTTGAAATTCCCATGGGATATGTTTTTTATGAATAACTCGAATTTCTTCAGAGAAAAAAAAAATAAAAGTAGATGTTCCCGCAATGGGAGCTTTGGCGCTTAATAGAATAAGTTCGGATCCCTACTTATGTTGTAGGCGATCCCGGCAACATAGAAAAGCAAAGTCGTTTTCTAAATATGCATTAAACATGATGATCGCAAGTATGCCCTAATTACATTCCGGATGGGAAATCCTTTCTTTTTTTTTGCTTTGTTTTGTTATTTTTTTCGAATAAACCTCTTACTGTGTTCAAGTAGTATGTTTCAATCCATTATATGACCAAAAATGCACCAAATAATTTCGTCCAGTTTTTTCATGCAAATACTCCTATGCGCGACGTTTATTTTACTATGATTGCTATCAGATTCAAAATTTGACATTGTTTTCGGCGTTTAAAATCTCTTGATATTTTACTAAAAAATCGATCAAGTTTTTTGTGGATCTGAAGCTGAAAACGTGCCCATTATATGAGCAATAAAGTTGTTCATAACGAGTGTAGTTCCATTATTATTATTATTTTTAAAATTAGCTAAAAATTATTCGTGATATAAATGACATAACTTTATGTTTCATCTAATATTTTACATTATACGTACTACAGTAATTGAAATAACTTGAGGTTATAGCAAAGAATATGTTTCCAACGTGAATCAAAATTTACAATATTAAATTTAAAATTACAATTTTCATAAAACAGCAGTTCCAAATTTTTAGGTAAGAAACTCCTGAAGAAATGTAAAAAAGGAAAAAGAACGAAAATAATTCAATACCGTTCTAATAAACGTTTAATGTTTATGTCTCAAAATTTCATTCGTACCCGCCTCCCCTCAATAAATAAATATATTATCTTCTGTATCGCTTCTGCACATTCAGTTTTATTTATTTATTTGCTTATATGTGTATATAGCTTTAAAATTTTGCATTTGAGTAGCATTTGCACTATTTTTTTAACCTTTTCTTTCACAAAACAAAACGTAAAATTGTTGTTTCTCTTAATTTCTACTTCCACCTATGACTTTTGTCAAAAATCTTTGTTAGTATACGATTAGTTCAGACTGATTATGAATCGTGGTAAAAATTATTAAGATAGGAATAAAACTTATGTAATAAAAAGTATACTTACGTTATAATTAAAAACTTTCGATGAATTTACTAGCAAAATTAGCTACATTTGCGAATGATGTTTGTTTTCAAATATTTTTGGTAACTCTCGTCTTTCCTTTTGTTGTAATCGTAAACGAATTCGTCAAAGACTCCTTAAATCTTCCAAACATGTTCATTAAACATCACATCCAAAGCTAAAATCAATATTTTCGTTTAGAAGTAGCTTGCGATTTTAATTTAGAAAGTCTTAGAAACTTTTTAACGACCTTTGAATCCCCCTTAATTTCAAGTAGAACAAAGTTTCCCGTGTTAATAAATACGTTAACTCTAAAGACGTTTATACGTTAGTCGCTCTTAATGAGGATAATTTTAAAAAACGTTTTACAATATGTTTACAATGTACTGAGGATTGCATCCATTTTGCAGTCGGTCATTTAGATATAAAGTACTGATTTAATATTAAGTTAATATGACTTTAAGAAGATAGTTTCTTTTATTTTCTTCTCCTTTCTATTTATGATTTATTTAGTTTCCACTTATTTGGAGCATTAGTATAGACTTAAATTATTCTCTAAAAATATTTTTAATTTTTAATAAGGTGCATTTAATTGGTGTTTAACTGATGGTTTTTCTTACATAATTCATAATCTCACTTGATTTAGCATATCAGTCAGTGTTATTTTAAAGATAATTTTTAATTTTATTTTGTAAGCTGTTAAGCAACATTTCCGAATATAAAAAATAGTTCAATTAAAAAAAAACAAAAAACTCTGATTCTTAGTTATACGATGCTCTTTATAAAACTACTGGACTGTAGATAAGTTTGTAAATAATACATCCAAGTAAAAACAACTTTGTTTTATTACCATGTTAAAACCAACAGAAAGCAGTTCAACGTAAACTGAAACATAGCAAAAACTAACGGAACTGACAACTGAACAAGTTAAAAGAAACAATAGTTTTTATAGCTTTAATGCACGCATACGGCCGATGTGGTTATGCAAAGGATTTAACATTAGTAACATTTAGGAAAATAATGCATGTATGAAAAGATATCGTTTTTATAAAACTTAATAAACATAACATTTTAAAATGATATAGTGTTTAAGTATTTCAATCACAATAATGTCTTAGATTGATAGCGTTTGAATTAAAAAAAAAAAATCGGTCAAAAGCAAAATCTAAAGCTATTTGTATCTTCACACCCAGTTCTGACTGATTCTAGTGTATGTTCTACATTCAATTCATGGAACAGCACATGGATAGTAAATATTTTTAGTCTTTACTAGCTGTTTTGAGCAACAACTGATAATATTATTTAAACGGAATAGTCTCTCTGAAATATTTTTGACTAGAGGAAAAGATCATATATTGGAAAAAAGATACGATGTATGTGTGCTACATGTCTCGCCCTAATGATATCTGCCCTAATAAACGTAAATTGTTATAAACTCAAACATATTGTTATAAACTTACACAATATTAACAACCCAAGAAAGAATAATAATCTAGCAGGATTGAACATTATGAACAGTTACGAATTAAAACAATCACGGAAATTAAAATCATATTGCAGTTGGGGTAAACCTAATTGACAGAATTTCTAAGGCTGTTCGAATCCTAATCACAGCATTATGCTGCAATCTATGTTGGCGCAGACAATGGTTCCGAACTTTCTGAACTCACTACATTTATCTCTAACATGCATTATTTTGCTTTTAAATAAAAGTTACAGAGTAAAATTTACAAGCAAATAATATGTGTGAGATTGATAATAAAACATACATTTTTTATATCTGTTAAAGCATTTGGCTCTATTAATTTAGTTATTTTATAACGTAGCAGCAAGTAACTTTAGGCATCGATTTCCTATAAGTTTTCATTTATTATCTAAAATTATAATCTTCATAATAGCATAAGCTTTGTACAGAAAATAACAACTTTACGAATGCACAAATGAGCAGGGATACTGCAGACACGTGTTTCGGCGTTACAAGGAACGCCTTTTTCAATGCAAAAAAGTTGTGAGCTTATGGATGCACAGACATGCGACATAAGCTTTGTTTTAATCAAGTTTCAGTATTAAACTAATCATGCTTACAATAGGGCAATTAGACCATAACGGACGTTACATTAAAGCTTTAAACACAAATAATTACAATTTAGTTAGACAAAAATCTTCAATTAGTTTCTATTAGATAATTTGTTGTTATTTATAGCTATCCTACGTTTTGGAAGTAATTTTTTACAAAAGATAACACTAATGTTTAAAGTTTGAGTATTTACGTTGAGTATTAGGTTAAGTTTGAGTTTTAACAGTGGAATTGTCAAGAATCATTTCAACTCAAAAATTAGAGCTAAACTGACACAATATAGTGCTATTTCTTTACTTTGTAAAAATATTAATCTGCCGCTAACTTAAGGACACTAATTTATTTAGAATAGGAATATGTTAATTAAAGTAAACGTAAAATTCTAGCAAGTTGGAAACGTATTGGTCAATTTACTGATTTAAAGACGAAAATTTAAAAAAAAAAATCTTGATTTTACTCACACCTAATCGATTTTTATGAGACATATTCCATTGTTATTCGGTGTTTCGCTTGATCTTATCTTTTCTTTAAGTAAAAAAAGTGCAAAACACTTCATTAAAATGCGCACAAACAATGCTGATGTGATAGTCTTTAAAGCTATGATCATAAGCGTACCTTAGTCAGTCCTTTCCGTAGTTACTTAGTTCTGAATCTTAGGTTGCCTTCAGAAACTTTTAATGACCTCGGCATTAAGGGCTCTCATTGGCACATCTTCTCGCAGAGTAATAAATAAATAAATTTTCGTCATGCTTCACAGCTTTGAACTATTAATGAGGATGCTGAAAAATGAATTTAATGATTTCGTTGCCCTTTTACTGAACAATTACGTGTCTATTTTAGTTGTAATCAAAAACCTACTGGACAAGGTAATTATCCTTAAAAAAAATAAAAAAAAAGAGGGGAGAAAGGCAAAATTGCCCAAATTACTTTAATTGTTCTTATGCGAAATATAAATCTCGATTTTTCTATTTAGGGTCACTTTGCGAGACATACCAAATATCTTAACAGCTGCAATTTTTACTTTGATAGTGTGGTGACTGAATTTTGAATAGGTCTAGTTTTAGTGGTAAGTACAGCATTAAAATTAAAAGTAAACATTGGCCGCAGTGGTAAGGGGAACAAACATGCTCCACAGAAAGAGGGAAGATTAGCTCCCCAAAACGACTGGAGTTTAAAACACAGGAATCCTCATGGGCGGAGCTAGGACGATTTAAACCAATGAGGAACAAGTATTAGGATCACATTAAAAAGTAAACTGCACAAAAATTCACACATGTATAGAAGAATCAAATCAATTAATAAAAAGGATAACCTAATTTATTAAAAGGAAAGAATTTACTGTAATATTATTCTTCATCAATTGGTGCGCACCAAAATAAAACATAAGGCATTATAAAAAGACTTGTACAAAAGTTTCAATTAATTAGACACAATCTTCTAGATTATTTAAGGACGCAAAGGTCCAACTCGTGATGAAGATATAGATTCATAGATATACAAAATAAATAGCCTTGGAATCGACCTCCAAGTACTATAAAAGAATGAGGCTTAAAATTCACATTACCGTAGAGTAGATTGCAAGTCTGATGAGGAGCAAGCGATGTAACACTATATATATCAATAAAAATCTTGATCACTATTAAACTTTCAGTTCTTGGTCTCGCGATGAACCACTCACGAAGTAGCTTGTCACACCAGGGCGCTGGGAGTTAATGGCATCACACTCGTCTGCGCGGGGGCGCAGAGACAAAAAGACAATTCCAGGAGGCTCGCGATGAAATCATACATACGAAGCAGGTGGGTTCTCGCGATGAAAAATCACATACGAAGCAGGTCACCAGGTCGCTGGAGGCTAAAATGGCATTTTCTGAGCACGAGGGGCAAGATGATTCTTGATGTCAAGTCGAGATGAGTCGTTCGTGCAATCTTTCTCCATCGGTATCTTTACGCAGAAAAAAAAAGGAGTAACAGTGTCCCACATTCATTTTAGTCTTGTTTAGGGCATGGTATCATTATATTTTTTATCAAACACTTCAGCATTTTTCTTTCGTCGTTTTGTCCAAGACCAAGCTCTAACCCATCTGATCAACATCCTTGGTCTCTCGTATAGTTGGAGAGAGAAAAATGGAAAAATTCTTCCAGAAGGAACAGACGCCAAGCAAACCAGTTGGAACCAGTTTTACGAACCTGTTTTGATGATCCAGAAAGTTAGAACATTCACACGCATGAGCATGTGCTGCCATCTAGGTGTAGGTTTTAAAGTCTGATTTGAATTTTAAAAGAATGTGACGGCTTTCGTGTCACAGATAGGTTGCATGATATATTACAAAATCACAAGGAAAAATCGATTAAAATCATTCAATGAATAACCTTTATGTGCATTTGAAATACAAAATGGAGATTATTTGATAATCTCCGTTTGATTGAAATATTGCAGCTTAATCAGATTATCTTTATGATTATAAGGTATGGATATACATGCATATTGGTGTTGTTCCCTGATAACACTTATTTCTTAACTGAAGTAAGTTATTTTGTTAGATGTCTGGCAGAGAAAAATTACAAAATTGGATAAATAGTTTGGAAAAATTATAAGTTGTATCAAAGTAGTTTAGGTTGGCACATTTCTGATTAAAAAACGCCGGTTATTCAAAGAGTTGAACTCACACATATAGCAATATGTGAAAACATTAACTATATTGATACTAAGTTTACTGGGGATAGCTACTTTTAACTAAGCTGCTAAGATGTTTACACACTTCATTCAATGTTAACTGTTGGATAATATATTTCTTAGATGAGCTTTAACAAGACCGTATCTCCTTTAAAAAATGAAACAATAGACTTTATTCAAGGGAAAACTTTATCCAAACTTAATTATCAAGTGTCATACATGGCTTTACACACGTTGTATTTTTAAGTTTGATATCTGATAATCAGAACTAGTGATTATAATATAGTTCTCATTTGATTCACTTGTTGCCGATTACTAGAGCAACTGTGGAATTCTACTAATATAGTCAATAACTCTTTTAAAGATTGTACTTTTTATTAATTAAATACCATGAAAACGAGGATACATTATTTAGATAGAACAAACATCATTGTGGAAATCATGATTAAACACACATAATTTAACCAACAAGTGGTCACAGGTTGGACCGTGTCAGACATTTCTAGTATGGATGAAACTCAGTATACTCATAACTGCCACGTCGATGAAACTAATTTTCAATTATTACTTTAACTTAAATGTTTTTTTTCTCTCACAATCATACATACTTACAAGTATGCCCGAAGATTTAAATGTTGATGGATAAATAATCCAGAATGCCATTAAATATTTGGTGTAACTGACGTCATGCTTTTAAGTAATTACTTGTACGTCTACTTTAATTGTTAGAACGCCGCAAATAAATATCACACTATACAATTTTTAAAGAATGTTACTTCTGAAATTACTATTGCCTTACCAGCCTAAGCAAACGAAAGAAAAAACTATTATTTTTCAAATCGTGCAGCTCTATCTCATTCCTTTACCAAAACATAGGTATTAAGTTTAAACTAAAGTATGCAATTCAGTGTATATTGTAACATTTTTATTTCACATATACATGAACTAGTCTTTTAAAAAATATTTTTGTTCAATTAATTCTTAAGTTAAATTATTGTGCTGGAATTGATCGTTTTTCCATAATTCATCTTCCATTATAAACCGTCCTATGAGAACAACTTTTAAAATTATTTCCTCGGAAGTTCTCCTTACAATCGCTTTCAATGAATTATCTTCAGATAATGAAATAAGTTGCTCAGCTAAGGCATTATAATTGTCACTGTACCATATTTCATTCTTTAGCAGAAAATGTGACAGGCATATTCCAGAATTGTACTCTAGCTAGTAAATTACTTGGTTAATTTCAGTTGTTCTAATTATTGCAAAAGTAATTTCTTTTGAAAATGCTTTGAATCATTATTTATTTATCAAGCGTAAAATTCTTTAATTAAAATTTCGAAATATTTCCTTAAAACAACATTTGTTTTGAAATCATGCAATTTCTTCAGACGAGCTTATGAATTTCATTATGTACTTCATTGATGGCGTGTTCAACATTTCCGATTATTTTAATAAAATGTACGTAACACTTTACTAGGAACTTCAGAGCAGAATTTTGAAAGATAACTTTGAAAAGGAAACTTTGAAAAACGAATAGTGTGAGAGAAGAGAGGTAGCAAAAAATTATTGTTTGACCCTAATTAGAGTTTCTATTTGAAAACACTTCTTAAAGCTTGTATCACAACCATAAGCGACGAGCAAAATGTTGAGTAATAAATGTCAAATAGTCATTTGAAAATGTGTGCAGGTTTAAATCAAGAATGCAAATAAGTACGATGCTGAAACAATGAGAAGCATAGTGATGTACATACAAAAGAAATATGTTTAGTAAGCACGAGGGAAACATTTATGAGTTTTAACTCAAAGGTTTTATAAATCACAGTAGATAACAAAACAACTATGCTATCATTGAAAGTTTTATACTCATGAGTAAAATGTTTTGATTCATAAATAATTTATCTCTTAAATTTAAAGCAGTGTCTTCCTTTTTTCAAAAAATACTCATGTTATACTTGAAAACAGAATGCTTTCAACTGATTACCATAAATTGAAGCAATTTTCATTTGGAAATATTTTGCGTGTATTCATAGTGTTTTTTTTCAGTAGTTCAATATATTTATCTTTAACAGAGAAACAACAAAATAAATGTACGGATTTTTAAAAATCGTTGCAAATCCGTTGCAATGTCTTGCAATGTAAAACTTATTTACGAATGACATTAGTTGAAACATAATTGTAACTTACAGCCGAAACTTAGTTGGTTTTCTGATCTAGCTAACCAAGCTTAATCAGAAAATAATCTTAACCAGCCCTTCAAAAAAAATCCGAAACCTTATAGATCATTTCTGTGTAACATTGAATAATTTTGCAGTCTTCCACCCATTTCCTGTAAAAAAATATTTTTTTATGAAAGCGTTTCTTGAATTGATACAAATTGCCTGAATGTGGACTTTTCGAGGTTGGAGCTTCCAGTAGGTACATACATCGTCTTTGTTAAGTGTTTCGACTTCAGCTCGGTTGCGGCCTGTCCATATTGACTTTGCCTAAAATAAGGGCGTATTCAGTCTCTGAATACTATCGCTTTGCAGAATTGCAAGCAACTAAGATGCTCAGCTGTTTACTTGCAATGGCTGCTATAGCTTCTGCCATATTTGCATAACTGCTCCTGGAGCCTTTCTTTTACTACAGGAAAGTGGTGAATTAAAAAAAAAAAGCCTTTAGGAGTTTTTTGTAAAGTTTTTGACTTGTTCGAAAGGTTTCTGAATTTTTAGGGATAGCTACTAGCTTTCAGGTAGAACTTTCCTTATTTTCACAGGGAAAGTTACTGGTAGAAACTAGGTACATCAACTGCCCATTATTTTCCAAGTTTTGGAATTTTTTTAACAGTGTGTATATAAATAAAAGGTAAGCTTCAAATGTGCTTTTCTGTGCTAAAATTAAAAATCCTCAATATATTAAATACGAAGACGAGTAACTTATCACAAATGCTTTTGAATAATTCTAGAATAAGTACAGTAATTTACAAAAAGGGTTGAGAAGGTTTCTGAAATTTTTCAGAATAGCTTTTTTTTTTTTTTTTTTTGAAGTCATTGTGACACCTTTTGGCAAGTCTATTGCTTAACAGGGCAAAGTGAGGGCGACTGCTCATGCATTTACATGTAAGTGAGCTGAGCATGGTTTTGTTATTTCTTAATTGATATAATTTGCACTGACTTTATACTTTTTTTACCCCATTCCCACCAGGAAAACTTTGAAATTACGTGACTAGCCACAATTTCTTTGCCACAATAACGTTTTAAAGTTATAAGAAGATTTTATTAAACTCATGTTTGTGAAAATTGCAACACCATGAAGGACTTACGCGAATGGGCTGAAATTTTCAGCAAATGCAAAGTAGGGTATGATATGTAAATGATTAGAATTTTAGATGCGTAGCGCATGCGTACGCTGAGAAGCGCTCTCTGAATGCAGGATTGCTCCGAATGAATAGACGGCTGCAGCAAGACGTGTATGGTTATATGTTATTATCTGCTTGTGATAAACGTTAGCGAGGACGTTACTTATGCCTCTTCGACGAAAAAAAGCGAGGTTTCAACAGCTTACGGAATTTGAACGGGGGAGGATCATCGGCCTTCGTAAAGCTGGATAGTCTTGTCGTGAAGTAGCAGCTCGAGTGCAGCGTAACAGCAGCACAGTGGTGCGTGTTTGGAAGCAGTGGACGGACGAGTATCGAACGACAACTCGGAAATTCGGGAGTGGACCCTGAAAAGTGACGTCAGCGCGCGATGATAGACACCTGATCTGCATGGTACTGACGGACCGTACAGCTTCTTCCAGAAAAACTGCAGCACTGTGGTCAACAGCTACAGGTGTTTCAATGTGTGCTTCATCAATTCGTAGACGTTTGCTACAGCGTGGACTGCGCGTAAGGACTCCTTTATACAGGATCCAGCTCACGCTAAACCATATCCGCCTGCGGCTATAATGAGCCAATCAGCATAAGGACTGGCTTGCTGATTGGTAGTATGTTGTGTTTTCTGACGAATCCTGCTTTAATTTGTGGCACCATGATGGCCGCATTCGCGTCCGACGCTATGCCGATGAGCGCCACCTTCCAGAATGCATTTTCGAACGTCACAGTGGGCGAACACCTGTAGTCATGGTCTGGGGTGCCCACGATATCAATTGCTACGAATTGTGGGTAACCTGAACAGCAACCGGTACATCAGTGAAGTTCTACAGCCCCAAGCTGTCTCCTTCCTTCAAGGCTTGCCTAGCGCTGTATTTTAGCAGGATAATCCTGTCCTCATGTCGCTAGGACTGTTCAATCCTTCCTTGAATTGCAGCAGGTTCAGCTTCTTCCCTGGGCAGCGTATTCCCCGGATATGTCGCCGATTGAACATGTCTGGGATTTCGTTGGTCGGCGTCTCGTTCGTGATCCTCGTCTTGTTGCTTCCACAGACGATTTTTGGGTACGCATACAAACAGTATGGAGTGCTCTTGATCATGCAGACATTAAAAAATTGTTTGACTCCATGCCACGTCGCGTAGCAGCACTTATTGCAGCGCGTGGTGGCTGCACAAAATTCTAATTTTAATATGTGTTTATTGTTTGTTGGCTTTCTAAGTTTAATCATTTATTTGTACCACTATCACTCAGCTGTGTATTAAATTTCATTCAATTATGACGATTCCTTCATGGTGTTGTAATTTTCACTAACATGAGTTATATTCATATTCTAACCGAGCTGGCATTGCAGCTGCGCATTACGAAAAAAATAACATATTTTAGTACATTATGTTCTTCTCAACACGTCATAAGAAATACAGAAATCTTGTGATAACATTTCAAAAAAGAATGTATTTATTTTTTTTCCACCCGTGCAATGGGGAAAAAAAACATATTAACTGAAACTGCAAAGAGTTACTAGAAAAGCTCAAACTTTTCGTCAGACGTCTTTTCATCCCTAATGTTCAGTTGAGGGGGCTGCAAAAGGGGTTTTTGTAAGCCCCAAAACACGTGTATGCAGCTTTCCTGCGTATTCTGCATTAATACGTAGCTTTATGTTTTTTTTATTCTTCAGGTACATGGGTATTTGCTTAATTATTAAACGCTTTATGTTGAAAAAAATGTAATAAGCTAATTTTTAGCTGCAAAACTGTTCTCTTCTTTCTGTTCTTCTTAAAATTACAGAACAAAGAACTCGTGCTGAAAAACAAATCGATTAGTGCTATAAAATAAATATTTACGTAAATATCGGGGGAAAACACCAAGTTCATTTTTAGCCTACTTTCCCGTTAAAAATAAAAGAGACGAAAAAAGCATTAAAATTGGCTTAATGCATCTAAAAAATATCGCCAAGTCCAAAAAATATCGCCAAGTCCAAAAAAATATCGCCAAGTAAAAAAAAGTCAAAAAGAAACAAAAAAATGAAATAAATATCGAAAAATTAAAAATTTGAAAGTAGGATATTGAGATGGGGAATTTGTGCGTCGGTCGGTCGGTCTGTCTGTCTGTCTGTCTGTCCCCCCCTAATAACTTTTGAATGAACAATCCGATTTGGACAAACTGTTTTTTGTTGGAAAGATCTCGGCGAGTACAGCTCATTCCCATATTTGATTTTTCGATTTGAACAATTTTTGGTGCAACTTTAAACCGTTCAAACAACCTGGCCCGCGATATTAACTTTTTAGTTAACAGTCCGATTTGAACAAACTTTTTTTTGTTCGAAAGATCTTTTCAAGGGTACTTCATTCCCGTATCTACATTTTCGATTTGAACAATTTTTCGTTCAACATTGAACCGTTCAAACAAGCTCTCACACCTAATAACTTTTGAATGAACAGTCCGATTTAAACAAACTTTTTTTTGTTCAAAAGGTCTCGGCAAGGATGCTTCATTACCGTATTTAAATTTTCAATTTGAACATTTTTTTTGTTCAACATTGAACCGTTCAAACAACCTTTCCCCACATAATAACTTTTAAGTGAACCGTCCGAATTGAATAAACTTTTTTTTCTTCGAAAGATCTCGGAGAGGCTCATTCCTATATTTCACTTTTCAATTTGAACCATTTTTCGTTCAATGATGAACCGTTCAGAAAAAATTTTAACATGAGCGCCTACGGAGAAATTTAAATTGAATGTTGATTCTGAACTTCAAGGCGGATTTCCTTCAAACTAACTTTGTAAGAAAATGGTTTTGATAAATAATGTATTGTAAAGTACTTTTCTGAATAATCTTCTGTGAGGACTCTGATTCCGACTCCGACTCCGCAAACATGGCGGAAATGCAGGCTCAGAAAAAATGACTGACTGGGCAGACGATTTTTTGTTTATTTATTTATTTGTTTGTTTAATTTATTATTTATTTTTTTTTTATCAGACGATTTTTTTTTGTTAACAAAAATTTTTCATTCACGAGAGCATTTTATTCCTTATTTATATTTAACAACTGGCAACGGATTAAAAATGAAATTCAAGACATTTTATTAACGAACAAGTTTTTTTTCTTTCTTTGATAAAATGTGTTTTGAAGTTCTTTGTACTTTTATTTTATTTATTTTTTTTCTATTTTCTTTTGAAAACGATTGTGGAATTTTTCTACGGAAGAACTATAATAGTTACATTCTTTAAAAGGTGCGACAAAACTTTATTGACTCGTTTATTTACTTTTTACGTGTCTATTTTATCTGATGAGAGGGGTATATTTTGCTTTCAGAAATCAGCTTTAAGTGCTATAAAGATATGTTTGACATAATTTTTAGTTTCAGATAATCAAGAGAATATTGATAAGATGCTACAATGCCGATATCGATGTACGGGAAAGTAGGCTCGTTTAGTTCTTGACAGAACTTCTTGTTAAGATATGAATTGCAAAATCACTGTTTTAACTTCCGTTTAGATTACTGTAAAAATCCACTTTTTGAGAGAGAAAAAGAAGTAGAGAGCAGTTCACGAAAAAGCAAATCAACTTCTTCATTCAAAACAAGAATACCGTTTCATTTTAAAGTGTAAAGGAGGAAATGGAATTTTTGAATTGGTAAATGTAATCAAACAATGTGGCACGTAGAAAACCGGGGAACAGAGGGTTTTTGCATTAAAGTGGTTCTTACGATATAATTTAAAATTCCGCACAGCAGTAAGAAAAAGCAATTTTATTCAGTTTTGCCCTTTTCTAGAACTAATAAAAAATATTTGGACTCGCAAAATATTTTCCTTTCAACGATTAGAATAGAAATGAAAGAGCAAATTTTCATACAATTTCATTAAACAAAAATCTACAATTTTAGTACAAAGATATACGAATGTTAGATATATACTAGTTTTTCATTAGAGTAATTTTAATGGCACTAAATGTAGTTATTTTTCCAAGCAGTACTATTGTTATTTATAGTAAACGTTAAAAAAAAATAATTTTTAATAATAGTATTGTTTCAATTAAATCGTTGCATAACAAAATTATCTGTCATATACCTTTCATCTGACAATGGAAATTGATAATGTAAAGCCGTGCAATAATTTGTTTACTTGAGAGATTACAGTGAACATTATAGTGAGTAATACCTCATTTAAAAACGCTTTTTTCTTATCAAATTAAATTCAAATTACTGAACTTATACAATATGCAACACTACATAAATTATTCGCACGCGTCGAAAGTCCATCCACATCAGAATAATTAAATAGTTTTATAATACGGTAGTTACTCATTATATAACTACGTTCTGAATCAATCTCAGGATTGTGCTAGTTAAAGCCATAGTGATTTTAACTATTTCATTATTACGTTATTTGAGTAGTGATCAATCGTGAAATGCAGTGACTTAATCTGTTCATATTTCAGATATACATCAACATGTGTTAGCAGTTTTGAAACAGATTAACTTAAAACAGTTAAGCACAGAAATTTACGATGCAAGCAGCATGCTACATACGAAGAATAGTTGAAGTAATGCATTATGTAGAACACAATTTTGAATTAATTATAATAATTATATATTCTAAACTCAATAGATATACACCTCCTTCGATACGCCAAGCAGCTAAACGTATACTTAGGTGTACACGTTAGCCAAACTTAATTAACATAAACAATGCTGTGGAAGAGTTGATCCATCAGGCGGTAAAGTTTTTCAAAATTTTATCAACTATTTCCCAACGTACTGCTTCTTATCTCCATGAATGTCCGAAATATTTTTAGTTTAGGCCTGAGTATTTTGACTGAAAGTGCTTTTCAGTAAGTAAAACTTTAGCAGTTCTTTTCTTTTTTACCAAATGGCTATCCAAACGCATTTGACAGTGTTTTTTTTTTCTTTCTTTTTTTTTCTTGCATATTGTCAAATATTCATTAGATTTCCTAACTATAACCATCTGTTTGGATGTTATAGGTTACAAAAAATGATATGTGAAATTTTTTCCTATCTGGTATTTAACTTTTGCTACTCGAAAAATGTATAAACTATGAATACAAGAACTAAACACAATATTGCATATATTTAAAAAAGCATAACATGTTATTAGATTAAACGTTTTCTTCAAGCACTTTTGACTACAAAATAATTGAACACAAATGACACAGTATAAAATTCTGAAACCTATTTATTATGTGTACATATTTTTTTTTCTCATCTCTCATAAATATTGCTGAGCCAAAAAATCTATATCAAATACTAGTTTAAAAATAAATCTAAAAAATAATACGCAACTGAAAACGCAAAATATCGGTAAAAACAAAATACGGGTTAAGCATAAACGTAAAAGCAAAACATGGAATCATATCTTGAGAATAAAAATTATGTTGACAAAATTTTTTTTTTTGTTTTTGAGCAAATATAAATCTGCAGAAAATAATAGTTCTTTCCTAAAACATAAGTTACTTTTTTGTTTCTTTTAAACTCTTCTTGGATCTTTTACGCCTGAAAAATGTTATTCTAGTGCTCGGATAAAGTATGTATGATGTAAGATGTGATCGAAGGTTAAGTACTGTTATTTATTTTTTATTTACTTCTCGATTTTTATATTTTTTATTTCTTTATAATTACGTACTACTTACAACCAAATATATATTTACTCTAATTTATAGTTAAATAAAAATTATTGAGTAAAAGAAGTTTTTTATTCAGAATTGAATAAAAAACAACTCAATTTTAACACACACGCACACACAAACTAATGATAAAATTAATAATGTAAAAAATTTCCCGCTTACATGCCAATAAATGATAAATTTGATCTTTTATTGCGATATATTGTCATTAATTTTAAACTATCAACACAAGTAAGTAACAACTTTATGTCGTTGTATTGCAATTTTTCAAATTTGCAATAATTAAAATACAAAACCAAATTACATTAAAAAATACCCAAATACTTTTAAGAAGCAATATTTAAAATGAGCTGTGTAAAAACTTTATTTTTATTATGTTATTCTTTTCTTACCCTTTACTGCTACGTAACCCAAATTTGTGAGTACTTTGTAATGCAATTGCCTACTCAACAGCATTTAAAAATTTTATCCAAAGTGAAATGTTCCGTCATGCTTCCTCAGCTCACCCAAGATGGCTTAAAAAAAGGTATAATCCGCGATTTCAAAATATTCAATTTAATCAGTTTGAGTGCTTATCATTAAAGAGTTGCGAAAATTAATTACAATATAAAAATGTGGAATGATTCAGGGAAATTCCAAAGAAGACGCAACTGATTATACTTAAATTTTCAAGATTATAATTAAACCCAAAATGTTTCAGAATTTAAATTATAGAATATCTTTTCCATAGCTATCAAAATTGTTGAAGAGCTTTGAGAACTGTTCAGGAAAGTTTTAATTTCAGTTGCCTAACTTAAAAGATGGAAATTCTTGCTAAGAAAATAGCTAGAAAGCGTTAAAACAAGTAAATTAGTATCTATCATAGAAATAGTCACTAATTCATATTCTTATTAAGGTAGCAGCTATTCCGTTCTTTGCTTTTGTTAAACTACTCTTTGACTAAATCGCTTTTCTTTAATCACTACCCATTACGAGCAAACGCCTGCAACAAATTGTTGAAATCATTTCTTAAAAATGTTTGCTTTCAATTGCGCATTCATTGATTTATCGCCAGAAAAAGTACCTCGGAGCATTTTGAGAGCAATACCATTATCACCGAGGCAATATTTCACTTTTCACCCAACATCTCCATGATAAATACTTTAAAAGCTCGCTTTTGAATATCAGTCCAAGAAGTTTCTCCAGTCATTTAATTGCTTTGCAAAGTAGTTTCTTTTCGAAGCGTGATTAAATATTCCAACGCTTATTAAAAATGTTTGAATACATTAATAAGCTTTATATGCTATAAAATATGCAGTATTTTCAAAAGAATTCAATCTCCTATATTATAGAGTTCAATCGTAAAAGTATAAGTTTTAATACTGCACTTGATAGTTCACTTAGATAAATTTAATTCAAGATTGCGCCGTATCAAAAACGTACAACTTCTTTAGATCTCGAACGCTTCTAAAGTAAAGAATAGTCAAAATTTGTTATGAAAAGATTTTAATGCAATCAAGTAAAAATACTTTAGTAAGCTTAATGAACCAGAGACAATCGCTTAAAACATTAACGTTCCAAGCTACCATTAACTGCTTTGCACTAAAAAACTGCAATGATTTTAAAAATATTTCACAGAAATTGCATCTTCAAACATTTGCAATATATTGAAAATTGAATTATGTCGCAAAATAATTATCAAAATGTTGTTTTTTCAATTTTTTCGGTTAAACAAAAATTTGAATAGTAAAAAACCAAACGTACTGAGTTTTTATTATTTTTTTTATAACTAGTTATGTATCCTTGAGTATTTAATCATACATCTATTGCGATGTATTGGCAATTCATATCACTGCTGAATCAGTTTTTTTTTTTCGGTATTTAAGAAAAACGAACTCTTTCTTTACTGCTTAATAAATAATGGAGACATAAACATAGGGCAGTATTGAAACAGCTACGTAAACAAAAAAGTTAAATAGGAGCTTTTTAGAAAAAATAACAAAAAATTAAAAGTTTAAAACTAACACATGGGAACCTATTCCATTAATTTACGGAAACTATTGAAGTTTTTAAAGGCTTGTTAAAACAGTTTTCAAAAAGAAAACATTTTCACTAGCCAAAAGGGCCTGATAGTAACATAAACCAGTCTAAAGTGGCTTTGTTTTATAGAAATACATCCTTTCTAGACATAATTTGCAAAATACAAAAACTAGAAAGCAATTTATTTTATTTCCCAGGGCAAGTAACACTGTCTTAAATACGCAACCTTGGGAGCCAGTGGGTTATAACGTAACTATTGTTGTAACTAACGGGCTATTTTTTATCTTATATATAGTAAAAAAAAATTTGTTAAAGTAATTTCTGTGTCAAAGTGTTTTCTTTTCAAAAGCATAGTACCTGGTTTTGCTTAACTTTGTCATTATCATAATGCATGGTTAACGTACGCACAAAACAATTATTTCCTTCCAGCTGTTTTACATTTTCATTAAAAAATATTTAAAAGTAGCACTCCTTAGGGAGCATTATTATTTTCACAAATTGACGTTACTGCAATATTTTGTATATTTAATTCTCTAAAACAGTGGCTGTATTTATTGCGCATTTTACCAGAGGGTTGAAGTAAAAAAAAAGTACCGGTTAAAAGTTATTATTTCTTTCTGGTATGAATACGGTAGTTACATTGCCTTTTTCCAACCTAGTGCATTTTCCCGATATAACACCCATTCCTTCATGCAGCGCCAATATCAGCATGTGCCATTACCACAAGAAATTTTACGTCCAGGTTCCCCTTCAAGTAGATGCACCTGTTCTCTCTTTGATACAAAACTGCCATAAGAATTTACATTTGCCTAGAACACTCCAAGACAAACGAGTAATAGCGATATTTTTTACAAATCGCATTCTCATTTGATATAGACGCTGTCGTTTTTAGACAACTTAGAAATCCATTTATTGGAACCAGGTTTGAATCTGCGCCTTTGGGCGTAAGAGACCAATGTCTACCCACTGCATCACTTTGTCGGCACATTTAAGTAAAGAAATGAAATTTACTGTGAAATTATAAGAATAAAACTTAATATTAGAACTTTCCTGGAGGGATATTAAAATAATTTATTTTGATGCAGAAACTTAACCCTTTATGTCCCAAATAAGTTTAACAGTGAATTTTTAGCTATTTTTTAGTTTTTTTAGTTGAAAATTCAAAGCAACATATATACAGTGCATTAAAATTTTGCAAATCAATAGGGTGTAAGTCCCACTACGCCTTAGGGCCCGTAAAAAAACTATTTCCGATCGCAGGTACCATCTGACGACCTCTCAGCGAAGTACAAGGAGTGGTACTTAAAAGCTTCAGCATGATTCCAGTCATTTAGGATTCATATTACTGTAACCCCTCGTTATATCGCGCTTTTCGGAGGACAAGAAAAAAGCGCGATGTATCCAAAAGCGCGATATAACCGAAGTCATTTAAAATAGTTTTATATCCAGCATGCAAGTAAATTATACGTACACATACATAAAAATTCATTTATTCGCCTTGAAATCTTGAGTTTTATCTGGAAGCATTTTCCGGTAGAGAGCAGCTTCATCAGCATTATAGATTTGCTCATCTACCAAGACTAGCTCAACAATTTTTCTATTCACCTTGAATTTCGATTTGAACATGATCGAAACTTGTAATTTAAGGCATTTTCTCACAGCTCAGACTTTCCAACATATTTTAAAAGAATTCATGACTTGGATTCAACTCAGTAGTTTCAAAATGCTATTGACATTTTCTATAGCATTATCTGTACCGAAAATAAAGAGGGAAGGTATTTTACGGATCCCTTTCAAAAACAATCAAAAATATTCAGTTGTATAATTCTATCAATAAAAAATTGAATCGATTCATCAACTTCTAAAATTTTAATCAAGAGTAACATAGTTTGTTAAACGTCAAGTTCCTCGACAGATTAAAAATCGAAATATATTTTAAGGATCTATTTATTTCAACTGATGGAACAAAAAAAAGTAAGCTCTTGCAATAACAAACTCATCATTCGTTATTAATAACGCCAACGAAAGATATTAGCGAAAGCACGAAATACAAATCATGTCATTAAAATGGTATATACATATACGTATGATAAAAACAAATAAGAAAGAAAGAGTTTTTTTTTTCCTTTTTCTTCGCATTCTGCTGCTTGTTGGCTGTGGCTACGCAGCAAAAGAGAATCGCTACACAGAGATAAATTTCCGTTAGAACATTTTGTAACTATAGTGTATGTTGGAAAATCTTAGAGCTATGATTAAATGCATGTACTTACGTGAGAATTCGAAGATTAAAATGAAGAATTAATCCATTTTTGTAATAAACTAAATTTAAAATCCAAGACTGTGAAAACACTGTATTGAGAATTCTGTGGTGTCGACGTGAACAAGATGTCCGCCATTCAAATGGTTGATGATGATGACGAGAGCTTGGAGTCGCAATGCACAGACGTTGGCTATCAGGGGTGCCTTTCAAATGTCTGACTGAGCATGCGCAAGCCTAAAGTCTGCCGATGCGCTACAGATGAAGCATAAAGCACCCTCTGAGAGGCCTTTTGGTACGGAAAGAGCATTTCAAATTCGCTATGGCACCTTGCTTTCACCCCAGCTTTTTTATTGACACCCCTGCAGTACCCGTAGTTTTAAGTGTAGATAGGATACGATTTTATGTTAGTTGAGGATATATTCACACCCTTGAAATAACTGGTAACAAGCTATTTTAGAGGAGATATTTCTTGGGTAGTTCAGGTCTGTAACTCTTGCCTTGCTGAAATGCAGATTGTTGATTCTTCTCCAGGCAATAGCATTCGTGTTTGTACGTGATTGTTTGAGGTTGGTCTTCATCATGTGCTTCCTTTGCATCTGCACATCCGTTAAGTTATGGGAGCAGAAATCCAATTTCCCGAATGCAGTGTACATTCAGTGAATGAAGATGGCTATCAATTTCTACCATCAGTATTTTCTCACCGTTATGCATAACTTCTAGTGCTGATTTAGAGTCTGAAAAAATGAGAATTTCTTCTATTGAGTATTTGGGAAGAGAGAAATAGAAACAATTAAGAGCCTCGTTAACAGCAATTAGTTCGCTAGGTAAAGTTGGAACAAATTTCACCAGTGAGTGTTTTGGTCTTGACCACAATTCCTGAGGGGTTGGTGATTGAGATGATTTGCCAACCTTTATTACAGACCAAATCAGAGGAACCGTGTGTGAAGAATGTTGTACTGTTTTTATACCATGTTATAAAATCAATGCCTGTACTTCTTAGTCTCTTCAATAGCCGGTAACCTCTTGTTTTATCAGCTGAAAAAATATTAATGAAAAATCGTTATAAACTACTCTAATTCTTTTTCATTTGTTGGAAATACACATGTGTCTATTGTATTTCTTTCACGTACTCTATAGAAAATGTTTATCACTGTGAAGTATTACTTATTTTTAAAATATTCAGAGTTACAACTAACCAGCAATTATTATTTGAACAAATGGATTAATATATACTGTACTAGCAGAATAACATAAACTTTCTCGCATAAACTAAATGTCTTACAATATCCATTTTAAATACATAGTTTCTTTGCAAAGTATAACACTTCAAGCGTTTTTTTTAATACTTAATACAATTGTTACATTAATATGATTGGATGTTCAAAACTAGATGAGAAATATTTTAACTCTTCGCTTTGCGTTCTCCTGGGAGTAAGTACTTTAAGTAATTTCTGCCGTCGCATAAACAATCACTTTAGGAAATTATTGCTTTTTATTATCCGTCATGACAGCAAACGCCTCTCGGTAAAGATTGCCCCTTCAGACCTTAAAGTATCTGGGAAGCATTTCGTCACTGGGGGAATTTTAACCTTAAGTACTTTAGCTAGGTTCAGTAATTAAACTTTTGAAGACATAATCGAAACATGCTCAGCATTTCCCTTCCACACTAATGCCAGCGTTGTCGGATTTAATTAAAATTTGTGGAAACTTGATTATGTATAGCGAAAAATATTGGCCATAAACTGTTGACTGTATAGTGCTGAGATGCCACCAAGGAATTTAATAAGTAGTTGGGTTTTTAAAGTTCAAAATCTGAACTGTATCCTTTGAAAAGCAACACATGATTATCTTAAACATGCACTATGTTTTTTTTTCTTTTGTGGCAGATTTAATGCTTAAAAGATAGTTATTATTTTATAATTTTATGAAAACACAATAATATTAGCATTTTTGGTAAGCAGTGGAATCTTGTTTAATTGTAGTTAAATTCGAAGTACATACTGCTAGAAAAATGTTTATTGACATGTACGTTAAACGAGTTTTAAAGGGGAAAGTGCTTAAAGAAATAGTTTGAATTTGTACTTATTGAAGTCAAATTATGATTTCCGAACTCATGAATTGCGACAGATGTATGCGTGTGTGTGTGGAGCTTGAACGCCACCTCCTTGGAGGAGCAGAGGCCTCGGACCAGAGGAGCTGTCCCGCACCGGCAAGGGCGGATGGAAGGTGGTGGTCGCGGAGTGACGCAGTTAAAATCAAAGAAAGCCAACTGTGGTCAAATGAAAGAAATAAGCAATTCGCTGTTTGTTTTAAAAAAATAAATGTTAATTTTAAAGCCATGCCTAATAACTGCTTTCATCCGACCAATTTTCATTCATCGTAAAAATTAAGAAAAAATCTTGTGTACGTACTTATATTGCGGGACTTGGGTAGTTCAATCGGTAAGACACTGGCTATATTTCATACCTACGCACAGTTGCGATGTTGGTTTCTCACATATTCTTGATGGAAAACGTTATTGCAGTAAAAACAGTTTTTTCTGCCTAAGTGCAAGTTTAACCCTAACCAGGCCCTTCATTTCAAGTTTTTTCAAGAGATGGGGTCAAAGGGTGCAAGCACAATACAATTTCATCAGAAAACAGCACAACCCACGTCCACATAACGTCGGCACCATGCTAGATTTACAAATGTAAAAATTGGCACTTTTCAGGAGAGCCAAAACACTGAATATAATTTTTTCCCACTTGACGCATTTGGTAATTTTACATTTTTGAATTGTTATAGATATCTTTAAGTGCCAAACTATCGTTCGAAGGTATCATTTTAAGTTTTAGTATTTTTAAACTTGAAAATCGCGATTTTTCACATTCGTTATTTTAGCATGGTGCCGACGATATATGCAAATACATTGATTTCTCGAAACAAGAGGGTGGAGAAAATTGACCCAAATGACCCCCTAAATGGCGAGCCTAACCCTAAAGTCAATGACTGGATACCCGTTTACCTTTTTGTGACTTTCATCATCATTTTTAATTACATTACAGAAAAATTGCGCTTTTATTCCTCGTTATTCACATGAATCAGAACCAAATAAAGCAATAAAACGTTCATCATATTTCTTTTTTGTTTTTTAGCAGTAAAAATTCGTATACCGTTATTTAATAACCAGGTTTCTTAGTGTACATTATTGTTTTTCGTATTATTCATAAAGGAAATGAGATTATTCATAAGAAAAACAGAATTAAATTAATAATAATAAAAGTTATCATTGTTGTTGCAATTACTAATTGCTGATTATTAAATAAGTATTGAATAAAATATAGCTGTCGAAGAAATACGTTTCATTGCTTATGATTTTTCATTATTACTGATAGTAGCAAGACATAGATAATAATAGCAGAAAAAAATTACACTTCAACACATAATTTTTATCTGCAAATTGAGAATGAATGCGTAACACACTAGATTACCATACATTTTTCAAAATTTTCACGTTTTAGTCCAAAGCTTCTTGGGAGTAGAAACACACATTTAGCAAACTGTACCAAATTCCTTTTTTTTTCAGTTGAATCACCTGCTTTCTGTTATATTACAGGAGCTGAACGTTACCACAGTTACTCTGTTGGATGACTGCAGATTGCTCTCTATGCCTGATTCGTTGAAAAGTGTCGCATAGCTTGAGTACTCTCATTGGCCGATCCTGTATTGTTTCAATACACAGCTTTTTTTACAAATTGACCCAAAAATTGCAGCGGCCATTCTTTTATGGCTGTAGGCATCAGAGTTTGCCATGAATTAGAGCAGATTTGTCCAAAACGTTCTTTAAAAAATAAGAATGGCCATGTAATTTTATTTATTTATTTCATTATTATTATTATTATTATTATTATTATTATTATTATTATTACTATCTTGTGAGATATATAGTTTCAAAGCATCTCTTCAAATATGTGTCAACACCAAATTTTTGGCTTTTGGTCTGCTTCCATAGAAATGTTTGCTATGCTGTAAAGTGGAAATACTTCTTTTTTCGCTTGGGAAACGTGCAAAAATGTTGTTACATCGCCATTTAAACCGAATAAGGTTCGTACGCAGACAATAATATGTCAACTGGGATATAGGAACATTACATTTATTAACAGTCGAGCTAGTCAGAGTGACATAAAAAATTACTAATTATATTTTTCTGCAGTTTAAAACTTCTTAATCAATTCTATCCCGCTACAAAGCCACTTAGAACGATTCCTTTCAATCAATTCAAAAAATGCTGCAAAAACTTTTTTTTTTAACTTCTCCTACACTCACTGTAAAAAATTACTGGTAGCATCAGCAACATCAGTGGAACTAATGTCTTAAGCAACTTACCTTTTTTATTTTACGCTCTAATACGTGGTATAAACTTGAAATTCAACTTAAATCTAATTAGGAAATATGAAAGGAAAAAAAAAATAAGAAAGTTCTCGCTTATTTGAAATCCAAATACTAGTTTCAATTACCAAGAAAATTTTGTGACTGTCAAATATATTGCTGAATTCTGTGAGAATACTGCAATAAGCGTAGTTTGTAAGTACCGTAGAACGTCACTGTAACAATAAAATTTCAGTAAAGTATATATCCAAGCTTTATAATAATAAAAAAAATATTTTTTTTTAATGTAAACATTTTATGATGAGTAATGCTTTTTCAAAATTGAGCAATTGGAAATCATTGATCATTAAAAACATCACTGTCAAACTATTTTTGGATCTCGTGATTTTGCCGATCCTCAAAATTTCCCAAACAATTATGAGATTTAGAATTCTAAGCATTTTAACCCATTCTACTTTAACGAGTTATACTGTGTGACTCATTTCTAAAACTGAAGCACTCAATTTCCGTTGACCTCTGGAAAATAATCAACTTAAATGAAATATTGTGTGTGTAAAGGCTACATACACATGCTGGTTTTCAGCAACATTTATCATCCGACAGAATTAAACTTTCACACAAACATAAGCATTTTGTCACTTCAAGAATTTTCTCTTAAGACTTTATCAGTAATATTTAGTGCCTTGGAATATTTTAAATTAACATTTGTTCTAAATTCACCTGCCGTGTAAAGCGGCTAAGGACGTTTCTAATTAAGAACGCGCAGAAAATGAATAATGAACAAGAATGGGATTTGAGTAATTTTGATGATTTCAATTTGGTTTGAAAAGTGTTAATAGTTAAGAAAAGTGTTAACCCTGCTGCTGTGTTCGTCCCGAACATACGTATACTGTGTTCGGGTCCAAATGGACCCAACATATGTAATTTATTCCCTTACACCGCTTTTTTTATATTTTTTCAAGTTTAATTGTTATATTTGATTTTATTAGAAACTTCCAAACATAAATCACTCAATTTTTGTAGTTTATTTTACATATTTAATCCGAGAAAACACATAAATAAAATTTAAATATTATAGCAATTCCAGTTTTCGTACTAAAGAAAACTAATAAAATTATATAAGCTGTCACTTTAAGAAATTTACTAGAAATTTTTAAGCTTGAAAAGAAGTGTTAAAAATGGAAATACGAACAGTACAACATTTGTATGAGATGTACAGATTTTTGTACAGAATCATATGTGCGGGGGAAGCGGCTGAGAGAGGGAGTAAAAGGGATTCCCCTCAGATAGGCATAATTGCAGAGTTTGCAGTTCTATGAAAGTTAACCTTGAAACATTTTCACTGGTACTGATTTCAATTCATAGAAAGGAAGAAATGGTATTCAGAAAGAAAAAAAAGAAGAAAAAAAAATAAATGAAAGAAAAACAGAAGATAACCATTAAAAAATATTTAAAAAACTTACAAAAACAATGAACAAATGTTTTATTTATTGTTTCATAAATTATGCATAAAATAAACAAGCATAAAATGATTTTGTTTCTCTGATACATGCTTTTTTATCATATGGGTCCAAAAGGACCCGAACACAGTATTAGTAAACTTTTTTTTGACAAGTAGGGTTATACTTCAATCAAAACAAAAAAAAATATGTGTGTAATATAACATGAAAATGAACACATTCATGAAGTTACAACGTTATACCAACGTTACTCGAAAATTTATAAGCAAATGAAATCTGTTTTGGGTCGAAAAGTATGAACACAGTAGCAGGGTTAATACATTGCAATTGAAACTTGACTTTATCTTAGTTGTTTGTTTCTATAGGCACTACTAAGCATTTTATCTGCATTTAATATGATATATTGGTTTAGAGAGTCGAATCACGGATATCTTCAGGTTCAATTTCACCTTCTAGTGCTGAATCAAGTGCGGTAATGGTCGTTAATTATAGCTTCATATATTTCACTAAGAGCGTTCAAAAAAACTAGAGACTGAAAGCCATTGCAAAGAACAAAATACGTAATTCATTTCTTTATATTAGCATCTATGTGAGACATGATGCCATTCACCATATTTATATGAATCATATCAACACATTAAAAACCAAACTAGATATTTCAATATATGGAGTATACTTTGATTTCTTCGCCAAAGGAAAAGCGTAATATGCATTTTCGAAATATAATATCTGTACCTCAGAACCAGAATGACGTAAGTTCAAAAATGGCGATTCTCACTTTCCGCATCGACCCATGAGGACGTTATTCTAGAAAATAAATTCCTTCACAATTATTTAGCAGCGTTGGTATTCTAATTTCACATCAGCTACCAGTTTTTTTTTGGCTATCTTTGCTCTATAAGATGATTTTTGCCTCCAACACTGTTACTTTCGTATTCCATGTAATGAGAGCATAAGAAGCACGAAACTGCAGTCCATGGATCAAAATAACCGAGTTGGCAGTGTATTGCATGTTCCTCTCTTAGCCCTTGCTTAGGGGCTGTTAATCACTGCTTTAAACAACTATCACTCCGTGAAAATGATTGCAGCAGTATTTGGATTTATGACATTTTAAATTATGACAGCAGATATATTAAATGAAATAATATAGTAACAAATGTATCTATTGTAATTCTTGTCCATCTATGTTTGACAAAGTTCTTACAATTTCATGACATTAATTAATCATTAACAACACAACCAGAATGCAAAAAATAAATAAATAAAAAAAAATGCTCTTTCCTTTGCTGGTTTTATCCTTATTTTTATACGTATAAAACCATATTTAAAAAATAAATATGCGAGTAAGCTATTAAAAATGCAGAAAAATGGAAACCCAATATTTTGCTCAATAGTCTTTTTATTTCCAACTTCTAAAGCTGGAAGAGGAATGTTTTCCATTTTCTTAATTAACAAATATTTCAAAAGAAATCCTTGAAGCACCTTTGAAGAAGGGGAAAAAACGCAAAAGATTAAACTCTCATATGTGCTTCCACAAAGATACACGCAATTATTAAACTTATGTAACATTTACAACTCTACAAGTTAGCTACCAAAGTTTAAGGTATTTTAATTAGAAACTTCTAAAATTAGAACTCAAAAGCCCTCGTTCCCTTGTTATGAAGTTATAAAAGCATCTTTTCGAATAGAGAAAATTGAGCATGTTCAACAGCGTAATCCAGCGTAAATTATATCCACTTTAATCGTTTCCTCACACATTGAAGGAATTACGTGCATATGAGTTGTTTCATTTGGAGGAGAATGTTCATAAATTAAATTACTAGTTACAGTTACCTCATTGTGCTTTATTTTATGAATTCTTATTAATATAAATAATTTCTTCTTAAGTTGTTGTTCCACTTGAATTTAAAGCATATAAGTAATTGTCAAAAAGTTGTTTTTCTTTTAATGCAAACGCAATTTTCGCTTGTTGCAATTTTCGCAAAATAGCTATTTTAAGATCAGAAAGTTTTACCTCCTTTTTATATGTACATATTTGAAAGTTGAAAATAATTTTTCGCAAGCTTTAAATTTTCGAAATTACAATTCATACATTGCAAAAAGGGCTTTTGCAGAATGCATTTATAAAGCTGAGTATTGGGTTCTTCCATAACTACTGGACGAAATTGAAACACAAAGAAAAACACGCGTCAAAACAAAAATAATGTATTTTCTTCAAAAAATTGATTTTCGTCGACAAAAGTACACCCTTCTTCATGAGTTTTAAGTATAAAAATGCCACTGTAGCAGAAGTAGGCATCACATTGGTCTTACCAAAGGTCAACGTTCCCTAAATCATATAGCATTATCTTTCGGACCCTTTTTTTCACTTACTTGCCCAACTGGAAGGTTGATCAGACACCAATTGATTAGAGCTAAGCCTGGAGAATAATGTGAATGCTGTAGATGATCATACTCCAAGGCCTGGATGTTTTAGCTTTCACCAATCGAGACGTTAAAACTTAATCATTCTTGCAGGAGTATGTGACCCCAGGTAGCACAAATAACCTTTAAGCGTTTTATAAACGTTTTTAAGTGGTTCTTACAATGTTAACAACCATTTTACAACCTTTAAAAAACGAAGTGGAGACTGAGCCTGTTGACGACTGCTGGTGGTTTGTAAGAAGTTTTACGCGTTACTCATTTAAATAACGGCAATACAAATTCGTATTAATGGTATGAATCTGCTAAAGAAACTAATAAGGAGGCCAACATATTGACAGGATCACGCTACAGAGAAGAAGAGCTTAGTTCCCGCAACAATTACAATTTAATATGTTTTGCTTCTAAGATGTCATGTAGTAATTTCCAGTGGGTTCCTGAAATTGTTCTCGTTCCTAGTTTAATTTAGCATAAAAAATACATCTTAAATATGTAAAAGTCTGTATGGAATAGGTTAAAGTCTATAAATTAATCTTCCTTCATTTTTTGGATCTGTCTTTGCCAAAGACAAATGACAATTTTACTACTAGCAGCACATTCAAGTTGTCGCAAATGATTGCATATCTGGACTACAACTGAAGTGTTGGAGTGTTAGGAACATAAGCCTCTTTACTTTTTTAAAATGTTTAGCACAAATTAAAATTAAGGTTAGTTATTTGAATGACTGTCAATAATACTGTTAAATTACATCAGGAAGGTAGTAGGAAAGTACAAACATTTTTACGAAAGTTGTCTTTCAGTGCACTTGTAATTAATGTGCAAAACAAATGTAGCTTTTATGTATAAACGAATGGAAACTTAAAAATAGTTCAATATATTTTCCATTATCTTTGCTGGGGTTAGTTTTTTAACTTGTTTTTAGATGTTTTTATTGGTTTTTTTTTTCAGTTTTACGCATATAAAAAGATATTTTTGCTAAGTAGTCCTTCTCTGAGCAACTTTGATCGATTGTTGAAAAAAAAAATAGTAATAATAATTAAACAAGTTCGTTTTCCTAGGTTCAGATAACATTTTTGTATCAAAAAGCATAAGTACAAGCACAAAAATAAACTTCATTGGTGCTTAATTAAAATAATTTGTATTTACGCTGCACATGATGATATTTTTTTAGAAGCTGGCTATACAGTTTCAATAAAACTACATCACGCCATTCGTTCAACGCAACCAAAATGCATTTAATTCTACTTATGAGCTGATATACAGCCGACATTTCCCAAGTTAATTTCCCTTTAACTTATCCGCCGCTCCCACGATATTCGCTTAATATGATGTTATACATTATTAGTTGAGAAACATTCGAGAATATAATCACATTTTCTCACTCCATGATTAGAAAGATTTTCTAAATGAGACTCTGGATAAGCGCTTCGAATAAATGCCAATTTCGAACTTACAAAAGGCATAATTACTTAATGAATTTAAGAAGGGGAATTTCGGACTCTTCGAAATCCTCAGGTAATAGAGACAGAGAATTAGAAAGGAAGCGTGTTTTAACGAAATGCGATAGCTTAAGGCGTCTGAATTTTTCCATGTCAATTAAGGTGAAGACAACTTTAATGCCATAAGCGAGTAGTTTGTCACACAATATAGATTCATTTGTGCTTGAACTCTTAATTGTATTATGTTTTTCGTTCTGAGCTTATTTTATATGTAATTTAATATTGTGCTTGAGAATACTTTATTGAATAAATAGTAGGTTTATGTTTTTGTGCAATAGGGCTATTCCATTCAAAACGATAAGTTTGTCCCGCGCGTGACGCTTCATATATTTTTCACATAAAATAATGATTTCAAAGGGTATTGAGTCAATGTTTGTTGCTAATGAAATCACACGCGTATGTGATTTCTTAAGAAAAAAAAAAACTATCACTTTAATATAAGAGTGAAGGCTTTCACGACCGGTGTCAATACAATATGAAGTTTCCGGTCTGTTGTGCCGTGGAATTGAAACACTTCTGTATCGATTTAACATCAAGACCATTCTCAAGCCCACTCATCGAATTAGTAACCTACTACGTGCTACAGTGATGTTTGAAGGTTTTAGCCAAAACGGCACCAATAAATGGTATGGTGGACCAATTTATGGTACAGTGGTTTAATGCTAGTGGTTAGTACATTGCGAGAAAGAATTAATTGAAACTTACCAGAATCTCACTATTTAAACCAAGTTGAATTATATTATATAGGTGAATCATACTGTGTCTAAATCTCTAAATTAATACATATCATGCAATAGACAAATAATCACACTTCTGACATTAATCACTTAATTTTATTTTAACAATTTAAACATCAAATAAAAATGAAAGTAGCTACTAAAATTTAAATATTAAAAATGGCCATAATGAAAAAGTATGAGTACTCATAGATTAGCACTTACGTAAATATTGCAGATTCTCCATAAAGGTTCATTTCGCGTAGTAGTTCCTAACTAAAGAGTTCATCAACAGAGTTCATCATATCATATGGTAGTTTCTAACCGAAAGTTCGTGAAACAGATGTTCATCATTTTATGTAGTAGTTTCACCAGTGGACACCTCCATTGAAGACTCCATATAAGCGTCTCATCGTTTTTTAGGACAAAACGTACACACGTTCACTGGACCTTTTGAAGACACCTGATTTTTCAGCAGGAGAACCGTTCTAGACTATATATATATTCGTTCAAATTTTACATCTTCATCTTGTTAAGTGTAAAACAATTCCTCTAAGGGAACTTTAGCAAAATAATTTCACATCAGGTTAAAAAGCAGGGATTCTGGGGGACTGGGCAGCAACCACCCAGCCCCCAGCAAACGCCTTCGAAGACTTAACTTATCCCGCAAACCTCAGCGCAAGAGGCAAGCGCCCCATAATTCTTCCAAAAACGTAAACTAAAACTACCGCTCAGTTCCTGATTGGCTACAGAAGTTTGCCAAACCAGGAAGGAAGAATTCTTCCGGTACAGTTGCGGTTAGCATTTTCAAGGCCTTGGTAAACAGGAAGTTGTGTTCGAATATGAACACCGCTCGCCTCCAATACCCAACAGTGGTGGCTGTTTAGCGTTACAGGGATGCTATAAGGTTTTGCCTTGTAGCATTATCCCCCCTCCAAAAGAAAAATAGGAACACCCACATTTTGGAAGTTAAAATGCAGGAACACCTCAATTTGACAAAATTCAAAATCATACATGTGATGAAAAAAATTGTTGACAAAGTACACACATTTGATTAACTAAAACACATAAAATAAAAAAAAAATAGTGAAATTCTAGTGCGTTAATCACCCAGAGATCAAAAACAATTACGTAAACACTAAAATCAGTAAGATGTATCAATCATGAAATGATAGGCATGAAAAACTCAATTAATAAGTGGATAAAGTTTCGAATCATAATATGCTTTTCTCCTTCAAAACACTCAGCAAAATTCATTAAGCAACATCAAAGCATTGGACTTTTTTTTTTTTTTTTTCATATACTTCAAATTATTTCAAACTCATAACATTGTAATCAGTTCACATACTTCAAATTTTTTCAACTCCTCATAACTTTGTAAATGGTATTAAAAAAGATTATGATCAACATTACTTAACAGATTACATGAAGGCATCAAAAAATTTGACATGTGTGCAAAACACTTTTTTTTTTTTTGAATTATTCTGAGTACTTGTCCCAGTTAAATACGGAACCAGCCAGCTATAAAACCAGAATGCTATTTAAGGCCTTTAAATAACACATACAAAGTAACCCAAAACAGGCTCTCAGTCCTGAACAAAAAAAATTTATACTCCAAATTGGAAAAAAAATTTTGAAAACCTCCAAAGAAATCAAAGTACTAAATCATAACTTCAACCAATACTTCTTATTCCTCAAAACTCATGAACATCCTTTAAATGCTTAATTAAACTCTACATCCTTCTGCTGGAAAAGTTTGCTTACATGTAATTTTATTTCCTTTCCTTCATTAAAAGCATCCTTAATTAAATAATTGTCATTTCTAAATTTTCCAATTATCTCATGAGGTCCATTATATTTTTTCTGCAAAGAACCTGGATGTTGGAATGCTGAGATGAAAACTTTATCACCTATTTCAAAATTGGGTTTCTTCCTACCCTTTATATATTTCTCTCTAGAGGAAAAGTAAGCGTCCTCATTTTCAGTAAAAGTGTCCTTAATTTTTAGTAATTCACTCGAAAGTTTACTTTGATATTCATTATAGTCCTCTACATACGTTGGTTCACTGTGAAGGTTAAGAGGGATGTTAATTTCTCTACCGAAGAAGATCTTAGCTGGTGAAAACCCAGTAACCGTATGGATTGAGCTATTATAGTGCAATTTAAACACAAGGAGTTTTTTGTTCCACTCAAAGGTTTTATTACACATTGCTGCAATACCTGGGGGTCTAGTCTCTGCCCAATACGGAAAAATTCTCCGCATTCAAAACCAACCCGTGACGTCATTTTAACGTATGTAGCGAGACCCGCTAGTCTCTGCCCTTTTTTTCCGCACGCAAAATACGTACTCTAAAATGTAAACATACGGAAAATTTACGCCGTCTTCTTTCAGGCGGAAAACCATTTTGCGTACTTAAAATCCAAGATGGATGCCGCGTTTGCTGCGTTGGATTAGCAACTAGAAGATGTTGAAAGATTGGAAACGATAGAAAGAAATTGTGTTTAAAGACCAATTCAATGCTTTCGAGCTTTCAGATCGCAGATTTGTTAAACTTTTCAGATTAACAAAAAATTTAGCGATTGATTGACCTCACGGAAGATATTAAAGATAGTTTTCCCGCCGGAAGACTACCAGCTCACTTGCGGGTAAGTACTTTCTTCATTATTTTGCAAACCAAACATCATTTTTAATGCTTTGCGTCCATTTATAGAGTAGTAGCAAATCTTGTTCGCGCCTTACGAAAACTGCTGTTTATTTTTTTCACACAGATTCCTTTTATTCAACCATATTAAATCAACCAAAAAACGAAAGAAATCTCGACCTGGCCGTTTCGGATTTTCATGTAACTTTCGGGAATCCTACCCTTGAACAGTGCTGTATTTACGTATGGTCATAATGAGCTATAGCCCAGGGCGGCATGATTGGGGGGGGGGGGCGGCACTTTTTTCATGTAAAATGAAGACTTTTTTTTTTAGACAGCAGGGTGGATCGGCCGCGAGAATTACATCTATCAATTGAATTAAATACTGTTCTTTGTTAATAACGCTGTGTGGCCGGGCTTTGCACGGTTTACCTTTAAAATACATTTTATGTCAAGTAAATAAAGTTTTTTTTTTTTTTTTACAACTCTGAAATTCAACACCTCAAGGGGGGGGGGGCAGTTTCAAAAGTCGAGGGCGGCCTCACGTCTATTTTTTTATATTGAAAAATCTATTATTCATAATTAATCAGTAATTAATTTCTGAAATTCGTTAAAAACATTTTTTTTTTTCTTGCTGGCAGTGTTGTAAAATATTATAACTCAAGTTCTATGAGAGGTACAGAGTCGCATATTAACTCATTTTAATAACAATTATATGCGCTTTAATTTGATATGTAACGACAATATTTCCAGGAAAGATTTTCTCACGAAATAAATAAATAAATGACACTGTCAATTAAAAATTTTTTCATGTAAAATGAAGACTTTTTTTTTTTAGACAGCAGGGTGGATCGGCCGCGAGAATTACATCTATCAATTGAATTAAATACTCTTCTTTGTTAATAACGCTGTGTGGCCGGGCTTTGCACGGTTTACCTTTAAAATACATTTTATGTCAAGTAAATAAAGTTTTTTTTTTTTTTACAACTCTGAAATTCAACACCTCAAGGGGGGGGGGCAGTTTCAAAAGTCGAGGGCGGCCTCACGTCTATTTTTTTATATTGAAAAATCTATTATTCATAATTAATCAGTAATTAATTTCTGAAATTCGTTAAAAACATTTTTTTTTCTTGCTGGCAGTGTTGTAAAATATTATAACTCAAGTTCTATGAGAGGTACAGAGTTGCATATTAACTCATTTTAATAACAATTATATGCGCTTTAATTTGATATGTAACGACAATATTTCGAGGAAAGATTTTCTCACGAAATAAATAAATAAATGACACTGTCAATTAAAAATTTAGGCCCAATACCGACAATACTTTAGAGGCCCCCTTCTGTGCTCTGCCTTTTCAAGTCACCAAAAAAAAAAAAATCTTTTTCGCAGTGGCGATATAAGGGGGCCCCCTTGTATCCCCGCCCTTAATTATCCCCCCTTGTATCGCCACTGCGATACAAGGGGGGGATAATTAAATAATACTCTATAAATGGACGAAAAGCATTAAAAATGTTTTGTTTGCAAAATAATGAAGAAAGTATTTACCCATCCCCCCCCCCCCCAAGCTCAATGGCGCGAATCCCCCCCCCCAAAAAAAAAATTCACAACCCTCTTGTGCTTTTTTTTTCCCCTCTTTTTTACTTCTTTTTTCTAATATTATTTATTTATTTTTTAAATTATAACTATTAGTTTTTCATGTATTAACTTTTTAAAAGTACTAATTATGCGCAGAATATAATCGCTTTTTTTCTCTTCCACACATTCCAAGCACACCCACACACACACGAAAAAAAAAATAATTTAAATAAAAAAACTAAATTAATAAATAATTTAAATAAATAAATCAGTTTTAAAAAATCCCCCCCCCCCTAAAATTTTGTTGGCGCAACTTGCGCCATAATCCTCCCTGTGGGCACCCCTGAGGGGGGTGATTTTTGGGGATCATTGTATAGAGCTCTGCAAGGCCCTATGTAGTTGCACTGTATGCATTATGTCTAGCCCTGATTTTTTTTTTATATCCATTTTAGCTCAAGATTTTTAAAGCTAATTCCCAAGAAAGAAATCTTTTTTTCTTTCCATAAAATGAACTAAATAAGAGAAGTGCTAATTAAGTATCAAAAGAGATTGTTTTTATTTTTCAATTTATGAATCATTATTTTTTTCTTAAAAATACATAATTCTTCAATGCTGTGCATCAGTTTTTAAAAAATTAGGGGCCCCTTAGGAAGATGAGGCCCCAGTCCCAGGCCTAGATGGCCTGTGCCATAATCAGGCCCTAGCAATTGTGTTAATTAGGGCTTGTAGTACTTGTTTTTAATTCCATATCCAGCACAAAAATATTTTAAATTAGATTCTGAAAAATATTATAGTGTTATACATATTCAGGAGCCCCGAAGGGAGGTCATGAGAGTTTTCCTCATTCGGCAAGCTCGAAATGACAAGTCGGCAAATTCAGGAACAGTATTACTTTTTTTGTGAAGCTGCAATATCTTCCTGTTTTTACATAATTTTGTTGCCTTTGAAAATAAGAAGACCGATTTATAAAACTCAATTCGGCTGTTGTCAAATGACCATCATGCTTTAAATGATGATACAGAGAAATGGTGATAGATGCAATATTCTATGATATGTCATACAGTCAATACGCTTTAATCTGTACATATGTTAAAAACAATAATTTATAAATCATGAGATCAATTGCTTTGACTATTCAAAATACACTCCCGCTGTTATTTATCTAAATTCCAATATTTGTCAATGATTTTTTTAGTGACACCCATTGTCTTTTCTCATAAGTAATAGTATAAGGTCTGTGTGTATGCAAACAATGGAAAACAAAAGTAAAATCGTTGTCTGCCGAGCATTGCCAAGTCAACGATTACGATACATGCCGATTGAAACACTAATTTTCGACTGGCCGATTTGGATCGGAATAAAGGCGTGGCTTAATATTTTTCAGTACGTTCGTAAACACGCCGAATGTTAACGTACGTTCGGAATATTTGGGCAGAGACTACGCAGTTACCGCACGTACGGTTATCAGCATACGTTATTAGAGTTCGTTACGATGCGTGCGTACGTTGACGGCATGATTAACGTACGTAAATTTACGTATGGGCAGAGACTAGACCCCCTGTTTTCATTATTCTGTGCACGACTTCTATCATTCCGTTAGATCTCGGTAAGTAGATAGAACTCTTTCTCTCCTGAATTCCCAATTGTTTTAAGAAAATTTTAAATTCCTCAGCCTTGAAGCTAGGACCATTATCAGAAATTAAAATTTTTGGAATACCAAAAGATGCAAAATACCCATTTAGAGCTTTAATTATGGTTGGAGCTCTAATATTAGAAAGTGGTATAGCCTCCAGATACCTTGAATAATGGTCTACATTAGTTAAAATGAAACAATGATTTTCAGCAGATCTTGGTAATTTACCCACAATATCAATTCCCAGGCACTCGCCAACTCCCAAAAATTTCTTTGGAATCATTTGATAAGTGGTAGAAGAAGGCTTAGGCCTATGACTTAAACATTGACTACAGTTTTCGCAAAATTGCTTAGTCATTTTGAACATTCCTTTCCAAAAATATTGTTTTTTCAAAAAATTGTAGGTCTTAAAAACACCAAAATGTGGAGTATGAGCTTGCGTTAAACAAATCTTAAAAAGAGAATTAGGAATCAGAATCTTGTTCAGTAAAATTTTAGACCTAGATTTCTTATTCCTACTCAGAAGTTTAATCATTACTAACTCGGTGTGAGAATCAATGAAATATTTAGAAACAATTTTAGGGTCATTATTCTCAATTCCTTTAATTATAGCCTGAATTTTACTGTCATCTCTCTGATGGGACTTAATTGAAGAGTAATTTAGTTCATCACTAGATTCAAAAATTTTAAGATTAGTAACATTTTCATTTTCAAAAGGAACTCTTGAAAGATAATCAGCAGGCTGTTGAGCGCCCTTCAAATATGATGCAATACAATCAAATTGTTGAAGATAGAGGATCCACCTGGCAACAATATCAGGTTGTTTATTTAATTCTATATGATAAGTTAAGCTCTTGGCATCAGTTAAAATTTCAAATTTGTTACCATACAATTTTTGATGAAAAAATTTTACTGATGAATAAATAGCAAACAATTCTCTACGAATGGATGGATACCTTGACTCAGCAGGGGTTAGCTGTTTGGAATAGAATTCTACAGGAAAATAATTCTCCCCAATCTTTTTTAACAAAATTCCACTTATTGCAACTTTGGAAGCATCAGTAGCTAAAAATAATTCATCATTAGGTCCTAAATTCTTTAGTTCTGGTTTATTCATCATAATATCCTGAATTAGGTCGAAAGACTCTTGGCACTGTTTTGACCAAACAAAAGGAGTTTTCTTTTTGGTTAAATTTACAATGGGATAAGTAATATCCGCAAACTTGTCAATCATATGTCTGAAGTAATTAACCATACCTAAATAAGCTTGAACTTCCTTGACATTTTTTGGGATAGGAAATTTTGTTACTTTTAAAATGTTGTCATCAGAAGGACTGAAACCATTCTTATTTAAAGTGAAACCTAAGTAGTTAATCTCTGTTTTACAAATTTCAAATTTGGCGGGGTCCAAGGTAAGGTTGAATTTCTTTAGTCTATCGAAAACTAGCTGTAAATTATGTTTGACCTGATCGATACTATCCCCGGCAATTATTACATCATCTAAAAAGAACTGGATTTCACTCCCTTTAAGGTCGTTTAAAGCCTTAGAAATTAAAATGTGGAAAAATTGACATGATAGTTTTGAACCGAAAGGCAAACGTAGAAATTCATAGTTTCCTAACTCGGTACAAAAGGCAAGTTTCTCCCTATCAGATTCTTTAAGTTGAATTTGGAAAAATGCAGACTTTAAATCAAGGACTGAATAATAAGCGCGACCAGAAATATTATGCATGATTTCAGCAATGCTGGGCAAACAAATTTTAAACGATTCAGTAATGCTATTTAGTAATCTGTAATCTATGACCATTCGGAATTTAGGTTTATTAGGGTCGTCATTCTTATTTGGTTTCTTACGAACAAAAATTGCAGGAAAAGCATACAACGAGGTCGAAGGCTGGATGATTTCAGCTTCTAATAATTTAGCTATCTCTTGTTGAGCAAATTCTTTAGCAATTTTAGGTATAGGGTACGGGCGTGTCTGTAAAGGATACGAATGAATTAATCTAAACTCAGGAACTACCTCATTTGTTGATCCTAATGTCATGTAAGACTTTGAAAAAACTTCAGTATTACTCATTAACATTTTTAAGATTTCTTTTTTTTGTTGAGGTTCCAAATGTTCAACATCAAAATCCGATTCCTTAATTTCCTGTTTTCTTAATTCCCTAACTGCAGATAAACTCAAAGGATTAACTTGAAAAAGTTGTTGATTAGTAGGTTCTACACATTCTGATTCAGCAAAGTTTTCCACGCCACCAAAAATTGACTTTTTCCTCAAAATTATAGGTTTGTCTGACTTATTTTCCACAATAGTTTGAATGGACTGATTAAAAGAGACCTGATGTACAGACTCAGAAATTAAAAGATTTGAGTTACCTCCCTTAGGACTGAAAATTACCTGATCTAAGTGAGATAAATTATTCGGCAATTTTAATGAAATTATCTGGGAAGCACCAGGCTGAATGGTATAATTTCTAAGAATCCTAACATTGTTTATATTCCCAGAAGGTTGTTTAAAATCCTCATCAAAAACTTGACTCACCTCCTCCTGATTAGTAACAAAAAATTTGAATTTTGAATTACCTACAATTAACTGATTATTTACTGCGTCCAACACTACCCTATTCCTTTGCAAAAAATCATAACCCAAAATTATTTGATAGTCAGAATTCCAAACATTTTTTGTCACATAGAAAAGATTTCCAAACCAAGAAGATTGAATTTTAAATTTTATGTTGACTGCAGACATGTAAGGGATAGTTGATTTATTCAAAGTAATTATTTTGACACTTCTCGACACATGCTCAACCTTAGTGGTTTCCTTAATTTTTAACAGGATGTCAGGCTCTATTAGGCTCAATGATGCTCCTGAATCAATTAAGGCATTCAATTTAACTGACCCAAATTGAAGTTGAATTATAGGTAAACAGTTACTTGAAGCAGTGTTACACGAGAGTACAAATTTCATTACATGATTATCATTTTCAGTTGTCCTATCACCAGCCGGTTTGTTAATTTTGTCAATCTCCTCATTAGTTTTTCTTTCATCTCCCAATGTTTCCTTTTTTTGGTCATTCTGTTCTCTTATGCAATGGGCACCTGGTTGAGAGCTTTCATTTTTATTGTATTTATCACAAGTACCCCCTATTAGTTTAAATTTTGTCTACCAAAATTTCCTCTGTTATTTCTGTAAGGATGACTAGACCTCCCCCTAAAAAATCTGCCCCTATTTCCTGAAAAATTTCCTCTTCTGTTATTCGAAAAATTTCTGCCCCTAAAATTTGAAAAACCATTATCCCTACCAAAATTATTTGACGAAGGAAAATAAACACAATCTGTGGTCAAATGATTTCGACCACAAATGTGACATGAAATTTGTTGGGTAGAAAAATTGTTAACCTGCTGGGAATTTCTCTCAGTCAGATTAGCAAGTTCAGTAGTCAGCTTAGCAATTTGTTTGTTAGATTCAAGTTGACACTTTATTAGGGAATTAATTTGAAGATCCCAAGAACCATTTCCAGAGGGGCCCTCTGTTGCTTCCTCAAATGCATTTTCAATGTTAACTGCACACTTGACAGCCTCTTTAAAAGTCGAAGGACCAGTTTTTTTTACCTCGACCCTTATATCCTGTCTTACCACTTCCAAGAATTTATTTAATTTAATATTCTCAGCTAAGGTTACTAGATCCTGATTGCTAGAGTTGGTAATTCCTACAAAAAGCTCTGCCTGCTTGGAAATTTCACCTGCCAATTCTTTAACAGACTGATTTGGTCTGTGTGTGATTTTTGAAAATGCAGACTGAATATCAGCAAAAGATTTTGTTTTTTGAAACTTTCCAACCAACAACTCCTGCAAATCCTGAATTTTCTCACATTGAGAAGCTGCGGCATCATTGATTAAAAAATCTAAAGCTTTATCACCTAAATTTAATTTGAACACAATTAATCTTTTCTCCTCACTCCATTTTTCTAGATCTGCAATGCTGTTAAACTGTTTAATGTGAAAATTAATATCTTCCCCCTCTTTGCCATTAAAAGTAGGTAAAGATGAAGCCAAACTTTGAGCAGACATTTTAGATTTTACTTTGGACATTTCAGCAAAAATTTAAAATCTGAATGAAAACCCCATTGAAAAATTTGGTTTGTTGATTGGAAAACATGAAAAAACAATAAACATACAACCCCTAAAGAATAGCATCACACAATAAAATTTCATATCGCAACACAATTCAAGAAAATAATTGATAAAAATGCATTCATGGAAAAATCATGTACTATCAAACAGTCTGAGAAAAATTCAAAATGCAATATAATGTAAAGACATAATTAATTGTTATTGAAAAATTAAAATGAAAAATTGCAACAATTTAAAAAAAAAATTTCGTGAATGTTTAGTGATCTCAGGGTGATTACATTTTACATTCATAAAAGTATAACCCGGAATTCTCAACCCATTAATTATTTTTTTTGGAGCGGCACCAATAAATGATACATTGATGTTTGAAGGTTTTAGCCAAAACGGCACCAATAAATGGTATGGTGCACCAATTTATGGTACAGTGGTTCTATGCTAGTGGTTAGTACATTGCTGAAAGGAATTAATTAAAACTTACCAGAATCTCACTATTTAAACCAAGTTGAATTATATTATATAGGTGAATCATACTGTGTCTAAATCTCTAAATTAATACATATCATGCAATAGACAAATAATCACACTTCTGACATTAATCACTTAATTTTATTTTAACAATTTAAACATCAAATAAAAATGAAAGTAGCTACTTAAATTTAATATTAAAAATGGCCATAATGAAAAAGTATGAGTACTCATAGATTAGCACTTACGTAAGTATTGTAGACTCTCCAAAAGGGTTCATTCCGTGTAGTTCCTAACCAAGAGTTCGTCATATCATATGATAGTTCCTAACCGAAAGTTCGTGAAACAGATGTTCATCATTTCATGTAGTAGTTTCTAACCGAAAGTTCGTAGAACAGAGTTCATTTTACGTAGTAGTTTATCACCAGTGGACACCTCCATTGAAGACTCCATATAAGCGTCTCATCGTTTTTTTTTGGACAAAACGTACACACGTTCACTGGACCTTTTGAAGACACCTGATTTTTCAGCAGGAGAACCGTTCTAGACTATATATATATTCGTTCAAATTTTACATCTTCATCTTGTTAAGTGTAAAAGAATTTCTCTAAGGGAACTTTAGCAAAATAATTTCACATCAGGTTAAAAAGCAGGGATTCTGGGGGACTGGGCAGCAACCACCCAGCCCCCAGCAAACGCATTCGAAGACTTAGCTTATCCCGCAAAACCTCAGCGCAAGAGGCAAGCGCCCCATAATTCTTCCAAAAACGTGAACTAAAACTACCACTCAGTTCCTGATTGGCTACAGGAGTTTGCCAAACCAGGAAGGAAGAATTCTTCCGGTACAGTTGCGGTTAGCATTTTCAAGGCCTTGGTAAACAGGAAGTTGTGTTCGAATATGAACACCGCTCGCCTCCAATACCCAACAGTGGTGGCTGTTTAGCGTTAAGGGGATGCTATAAGGTTTTGCCTTGTAGCACTACGTTCAGCAAAAGATGCCAGAGATCCTTTGTCTGCAGCAGGAGTGTACAAGATCCCCTGTTCCTGTGGATCTGTCTATATCGGGACGACCAAAAGAAGTGTTTCCACCCGGATAAAAGAACACCAAAGAAATTGCCGTCTGGGCCACACTGAAAAGTCGGCAATTGCTGAACACACTTACAGTGAAGTGATCCATAACATCGAATTCAAGGAAACCAAAATACTGTCACGGACCCTCCACTACTACCCCAGACTGAACAGAGAAGCTATTGAGATCCTGAAACACCCAAACAACTTCAACAGAAAAGAAGAAAGTGTAAAAGTAAACAAAACTTGGCATCCAGCATTGAAGAGGATTAAGGAGACATGGATCCTCCAGCCAATCACAGGCCAGAACAGCAGCAGCAGCTCGGCGAGTTCCAGCCAACCAGGAACAAGGCGCTCAGGCACTTATCATCAGCCAATCCCGGACGAAGGTACTTCTCTGATAAATACAGCAAACACTTCGAACATTGCATCAGGAATCTTCCCTGGAAGCTTTTCTGCAATTGCGACCGAAACGTTTGGAATGCTTACACTCAGACCACGGCACAACACCCCGGAAACTTCATATTGTATTTATCACTTTCTATCACTTTTTAATAAATTATATGAGCTGCCACTGGACAAACGGACTATTTTTTCGCGGAAAAACATTATTTATAAATTTTTAAATTAAATAAATAACTAATTATTATTTTTCAACAATTGTTTCATTTCCATTTCAACCGTAGCTCTCAAAATCTACAACTTGTTTTGCTATTGCTAAATTAAAAGTTTAAAATATTAACTCATCCATAAAGCATGTCACAAGAGGTTGACTTTGAATGTCTTGCACGTGATGCATACAAATAAATTGAAGTTTTGATTACAAAAATATTTTATAAAAATATAACTGTGTCAGCGGTATATTTGCATTAAATGTAAATATTTAAAACGTGTTTACTCCTATTTTGCTAAAATATTAGGATCTGTTACAAAACGTTGGTGGAATGAGTCTGATTCTTCCGCGCGTGACAAACCAGCAGCTTAATAACAGCTTAAATTTTGTCAACCATACCACGGTGCTTTGCAAGAAAAATCCTACCATTTTTCAGTGCCATTGTACCGCAAGAAATGGAACGATATCCCCCCCCCCCGTACCCAAAATTACGTATAATGGTTTCTGAATATTGAGATTATAGGACAATTGAGACTATGTTGCCATATATTCATTTAACTGTTTGGTTTCTGTCAGAGTAGGAAAAGCTCAACGACTGACAAGAGAGATTCAAGGTTGAAAATATCCACTTACTATTGACTGTTTCGCTTTACAATATTGTGCAAAAGCTGAACTCTTCACCAATATTGTAACTCTCCTATTATTCACGAATTTCTTCTGACGCAATGTTTTTGAAAACGGAAGTAAATACTTGTTAGAGTAAAGCGTGACAGTTTTATGATCTGAAAGTTGCTGAATCTTTTTGTCAGTAATCGGAGAAAATAACGAATGCTTAAATGTCTTAGGCTCAATTTAAAATGCTCAATGGTTTCAGTAGCCTAACGATCTCAATGTTGAACAACTAGTAACCATTATCGTCAGTACTTGGGGGAAAATGCCGAGATTAACCTCAGTACTCTCACGATTGAAGCATTTTAAAAAATATAAAGTGTACAAAAAAGTCCCACAAGCTCTAAGCACATCCGTCGCTTTTGACTAAGACTGTCAATTCCTAGTGAAAATATTGGCATTTCGATCCTTTAAAGGTAAAGCAAGGTCAGCACATTTATTATAAAAAACTACATTCTGATACTTAATGATTATTTATATTACTTTTCGATCTTAATATTATATATTATGCTTTGGTAGTAGCGTATATTTGGGCTCTTGTCTTGGTATTATCTATCAAACTTAACGACATTCAGATTTATTTTATTTCTATTCGTTTCGATGCATAAACCCAAGTAGCATCAACTCATCGGATTTTGCTCGGCCGATCATCGAACTTCCGTAACGCGCAATGACATCGTTCCGATCAGTATCCGAGCACGGTTTTCGATGAGCTACTTTTCATCGGAAAGCGATATCCTTCCGATCAACTTTCCCGATAAAAATAAGCCGAGCATCCAAAATTGATCCTAAATTCATCGGCACGGGACTGCACTGCTCGTAAATTGCTCCAGATCTCATCGTATTTCGATTTCAAAATCCGATGAGCAAAACTCATCGGATTTTGATGCTCACTCAGATTCGGTTTTCCCGAAGAGACATATTGGAGCAATTCCCGATGAAAACTCATCGAATCCACTGAGAATTTCATCGGGTTTCGATGAATGGCAGATCATCAGACGATGAGATTATGCTGCTATGGAAGCTTTAAAAATCAACTAAAACTATAGATTCATAATTAGAGCAATAACGCTTTTTTCTTCTAGTCAAAAGTACTATTTTTGGTACCTAATATTAAACGAATAGGCCCCCCCCCAAAAAAAAATCTCGCATTACATCACGAAGTGCAAAAACTTTGGTGTAAAGCTAAGTCAACGCATCAGCTATTTTGGAGCTCCAGTAACCCCAACTAGCCAACAATGAATGGTCTTACCTAAATGGGTGGCTCGTATATAAAGGGCCCTGTCGACTTGTGACGTCAACGGCGAAAAAGAAAAAGCGAAGTAGCGTCTTTTAAGATTATTTTTTTAAAGAAAGAAAATTAGTTAAAATCAAGGGGAAAAAATCACGGATGTAAGCAAAATAGCTTTTTTTGTGTTCTTACATTTGAGCTGGTAAAAGTACAGTATGACTGATTGAATTTTAATAAGCTTCGAAAGAAACGTCTTTATAGCTGCAGAATAGCGCTTACTGCAATTGAAAAAAATGATTAAAAATTTGAAATATAAATGATGCTATGCGTTGGTACTGTCTGTACTTATCAAATTAAAGAAACGTAGCGCAAAATACAATTTAGTATGCAAATTGCATTAACATAAGTATTGTGATAATTTTACGAACTTTTGCAGATCAAACAATTTTTACTTAATTTTGATTCCTAACTGTTTCTACTTTTACTAGCATTCTATAGCGCTGAGTGTAACTTTGAATACAATAGAGTAAACGTCATAAGAAACGAAATACTTTCCATTAATTAGACAAAGTTAATTATAAAATTTTCTCTAATATTATCGTATTTCCTTAATTAGTAAACATTTCCTAAAGCAGTCAAAGATAATCAAATTTTAAATGAAAGCCAACTTAAAGTTTAGAAAAGACGTAATTACATAATCAATTTTTAAATGAAAGTAAGGATACCTTAAAATTCTGTCAATTGTAAAGGCAATTCATGTTTCTGGAGTTTAGATATTAAATATTTACTGATGCTTCTTTAGAAGAACATTTTCCATTGATAATTAAAAATAAAATTTCTAAGTCTGATAAATTAATACTAGAAATCTCATAAGATATTCAATTGCATTAGAGCGATTCCATACCAAATCACCGAAAAAAAAAAAAGTTGGTCGCACGACCGACTCGGATTTTTTTTTTTAATTTGGTACACAGATTGATGGTATAGAGGTATGAAAAAGCCCAAAAGGAAAGTTACCTGCTCCATTTATTTTCTGAGATACATGCCCTCAAAGTTTGTCCGCCACGTCAAAATACTAAAAAATTGATGTCATTTAATCATTTTTTATAAAAAATCGTACTCATGCAAAATAAAAGTGTTAGATATCTATGGAAACTAGTTACTCCAGGCATTCTGAAAAAAAAAAAAAAAAAAAAAAATACTGGAACGTTCATAATGAAAATTGCCAAGGTACAGGGCTCTTTGAAGTTGTCACCACAAAAACTTGATTTTGCAGATTTTGCTAAAATTCAGGCATTTATTACAAAAAAAGGCAAACAAAACCAAAGGTTTTCTCACTTTCTGGTAGTGTACAGGTCCTCCCTGTAAATTGCTACGCAATAAATTTTTTGGGTTTCTCACTCCTTCTTGGAAATATTTTAGCTTAAAGATAAGCCGTAAGGCAAAAAATGCGTTTTTGGCCATCTTGGCAGCCATTTTTCTCATAAAGGGGGAGCAGTAGAAACTTTAATTTTTTTTTTAAACAAGCCACTGATATGTTAGCTATTCACAGGAAAAGAGTTTACTTTTGGTTATTTCTCCCATTAAGAGATATCCTGCTGACAGTATATGCATGTTTTTCGCGACGACCATATGCTTTTGTTCCCCCTCTCATGGACTTAAAATTAATTAAACCAAAAAATAATTATATATTTATTATTAGCGGTATTATCTACTCAATATGTCATGAAATTTAATTTATTAAATCATTGAACAATAAATTGGATAATCGATGAAAACAAGAAAAAGTATTTCTCTGATGCCTGAGCATTATACATTCATAATTATAAAGCACTAAATACTTTCTTGAGAAATTAATTAACATAAATGAGCTCTAAATAGTTAAATATTATAAGCAATACCCAATCTTGTGATTGGGATACTCCTGCTTTTAATTGAAGAATTTCTTGAATATCACATGAATATCAGGAAAATAAATGAGGTCTTTTCGTTTGATGTAGGATATTTTATGACAAATTTCATTTGATGGGCTACTAACTGAGCATGGTGATAAAGAGCTATTAATTTCAGCATCGAATTCCATTTTACCTTATTAACATTTAAATATTTACAAAACAATTAAATAAATAATTTAATATAAAGCCATGCTTGAAGAATTAAAATTACAAAATTGACATGCGTTGAGCACTGATAAGAACTGACAAGAAAAAGTTTACTCACTAAAATATTAGTTCACAGATACTATAAAGCATACATTCTATTTTCCACAAAATAATACTGCAACAAAGAACAAGGGTATCCTCCTGTTTATAGCCATCAATCAGGAACATCCAATCACAAGATTGGGTATTGCCTATGAGATAAATATTCGAAGCTCCTTTATTTTAATTGATTTTTCAAGAAATTCTTTAGTACCTACCCCTTTATACCCTTGTTCTTTGTTGCAGTATTATTTTGTAGAAAATAGAATGTACGCTTTATAGTATCTGTGAACTAGTATTTTAGTGAGTAAACTTATTCTTGTCAGTTCTTATCAGTGCTCAACACATGTCAGTTTTGTAAAGATCAGTATGGGAATAAATTAGTTGCACTAATTTTAATTCTTCAAGCATGGCTTTATATTAAATTATTTATTTAATTATTTTATAAATATTTAACTGTTAATAAAGTAAAATGGAATTCGATGCTGAAATTAATAGCTCTTTATCACCATGCTCAGTTAGTAGCCCATCAAATGAAATTTGTCATAAAGTATCCTACATCAAACGAAAAGACCTCATTTATTTTCCTGATATTCATGTGATATTCAAGAAATTCTTCAATTAAAAACAGGAGTATCCCAATCACAAGATTGGGTATTGCTTATAATATTTAACTATTTAGAGCTCATTTATGTTAATTAATTTCTCAAGAAAGTATTTAGTGCTTTATAATTATGAATGCATAATGCTCAGGCATCAGAGAAATACTTTTTCTTGTTTTCATCGATTATCCAATTTATTGTTCAATGATTTAATAAATTAAATTTCATGACATATTGAGTAGATAATACCGCTAATAATAAATATATAATTATTTTTTGGTTTAATTAATTTTAAGTCCATGAGAGGGGGAACAAAAGCATATGGTCGTCGCGAAAAACATGCATATACTGTCAGCAGGATATCTCTTAATGGGAGAAATAACCAAAAGTAAACTCTTTTCCTGTGAATAGCTAACATATCAGTGGCTTGTTTAAAAAAAAAATTAAAGTTTCTACTGCTCCCCCTTTATGAGAAAAATGGCTGCCAAGATGGCCAAAAACGCATTTTTTGCCTTATGGCTTATTTTTAAGCTAAAATACTTCCAAGAAGGAGTGAGAAACCCAAAAAATTTATTGCGTAGCAATTTACAGGGAGGACCTGTACACTACCAGAAAGTGAGAAAACCTTTGGTTTTGTTTGCCTTTTTTTGTAATAAATGCCTGAATTTTAGCAAAATCTGCAAAATCAAGTTTTTGTGGTGACAACTTCAAAGAGCCATGTACCTTGGCAATTTTCATTATGAACGTTCTAGTATTTTTTTTTTCAGAATGCCTGGAGTAACTAGTTTCCATAGATATCTAACACTTTTATTTTGCATGAGTACGATTTTTTATAAAAAATGATTAAATAACATCACTTTTTTAGTATTTTGACGTGGCGGACAAACTTTGAGGGCATGTATCTCAGAAAAAAGGTGGAGCAGGTAACTTTCCTTTTGGGCTTTTTCATACCTCTATACCATCAATCTGTGTACCAAATTAAAAAAAAATCCGAGTCGGTCGTGCGACCCCCATTCGGTGATTTGGTATGGAATCGCTCATTAACTAAGTTACATGCTCGGTTTTTTAAACAGGTGTATGTTGTATAATCAGTAAAAACTTTTTTCATACAATTAAATAGTGAATGTATTTTTTTGTTCTAATATAGGTGATTACGTAGTAACATACAAATCTAGTGGTTGAGGAAAAGGTTTAAACCTGGCTCTAGTCCATGGATTTTCTGATGATGCAGTTATCGGCGTAGGATTATGCGATGTGTAAAAAAAAAACGTCAATTAGCTTGGCTTTGAACGCTCATGGCAAAATCTAAATACAAGTGCAGTTTCATACCTCTGATGGGCAAATAAATTCTTGTGTTAATGTTTAGCCGCCGCTAGAGATGACGCATGAAAGAATGGATGAACAACTAATACGGGTGCCAATTATATACAAATGCACGTCTTTGTACTGTAATACTGAAGAGTTACACCATATATTTTTGCGACCATTTTTTTAATACGTGAACATATTCCTCAAGAAAGCACTAGATATTAATAGTTAAATTGTAAATGAAAAAAATGAAGAAACATTTCAATCACGTATTTCAATCTTAACCAACTTTTTTACGGAGTACTTATTTTTGCTAGACCTTTTTTAAAGATTTATTTCAGTCAGAAAACACAATTAAATGATAAATCTGGCGTGAGATCGGAAGTCTTAAAGGGAAAACAAAGTATTTAACATTAAATAACATTAAATAAAAATTAAACATGTGGAGTATAAATTATGCAGTATACAACTAGGTAAACGTACATTAAAACAATAACACGTGTATGAAATATTTGAAAACGTGTTTTATTTACGTTATAGCATTGCATAATAAAGATATGACTTAGTGGGTTTCACCAGTAGAAACAGCTCATTTTTGTGTGTAAGATAAACTAAAAATCTGAAAATTAATAATTTTGACTTAGTATGTGTCACTTGTAACCACACGATATGTTTCTGTGGTAAAAAAAAATATTTTAATTCTTTTCCTAAAACAGTTTTAGTTTCTCATACCTCATTTCATTTGTTTTTGTTTTTAATTACTACTGTTTAATTTTAATTACTATTTTTATTTTTAATTAAACTACTTTTATTATTTTATATCTTCTGGAACTGCAATATGCATGTTGTATTTACAGTTGAATACTTTAGAATTTACCTCTTATTTTAAAATACTATTTTATAGTAAAAATGCATTTTATAATAAAACTCACACTTTGCAGTGTACTTAAGTGTAGTCATTAGTTATTTTTTGCATATCTTCAAGCCTTTCGCATTTGATTATATTTACGAGAGTAGATTATAAAAGTATTGCAAATATTAAAAATTAACTGTACTCTAGAATCCGATTCTCATTTTAAAATGCTGTCTGATAACAAATAGTTTTTTAAATGAATTGAAAATGATTTTCACACTCACTCTTTAGAAAATGTATGTTTTTTCCTTTGCAAAAACTTGGTGGATTATTTATTTCTAACGGTAGAGATTTAGCATTTACTGTACTTCACTTCAGTGTTTATGTTATTTTTTCTAACCCATCATCGTAAGTAATTATTTTAACATAATAGTATACAGAATTTGATGAAATACCTGCTTGACGTAAAATACGTGCTTGTGATACAAAAACAAAAAGCTCAAAGTCAAAAGACACAAAGTCGCTGATAAACCATTATATACTTTTCAATTTCATATTACGTGCGTACATTTGCAAGCATATAACATTTCCCTCAGTTTAACGAACGGCACTTATAATGCGATATCATCAATTAGAAAGCATTCAGGAACATAATCGCATTCCTCCTGTCTCTTAAATTAGAAAACGTTGGAGACAGACTCCAAGTCAATGGCAATTTAAAACCTGCAAAAGACGTAATTACTTAATGATTTTAAGAGTCCCAATTTTGAATGTGTCAACTTACTCGTAGTAATGGATATGGGAAATTGATGGAATAATACGCTTTACATGTAAGTGCTGCGAATGCCTTAATGCTGCTTCTTTGCTTGGTAGCTTCAATTAGAAACACATTTTGAACATTTGAATCTATCTGTAAACGCATTAAGTACCGTGTTTAGTCTTGAAATTTGAAATTTTCTAATTCTTAGTAAGTTGCAAAAGGGTGGTTATTTCTGTGGGGTTATTAGAACGATTATTTTCTAATACTGACTATGGAATGTGTTTTTGAGCTACAATTTTTCCTTACTTTTTTTTTCACCTAAACCGTATTTGTTTTTATCACTTGACAAGTGCAAATGCAATGATGTGCCTCAATTCTTCTACATTTTTTTCTTTTGACAGTAAGAATACTTTTTTTTTATTTTTATGACGGATGACCTCATGTTGACTGCTTAAAATAATGTGAACAACAGTTTTAAAAAATGAAGCATGGCAATAGTGCATTGGAGCAAAAGAAATATTTTTAATTAAAATCAATGTTGTTGTGTCGTACCAGTGAAGCTGGAAATATGAGAGTCGTTGCTTCGCTTTTTCTACTATATACCGTTATTTGGTGTAAAGTCCGACTTCCGCAGTGCACACCTACACCACAGAGACCCATTTACAGGGGGAGCTACCATTCACAGTACAAAACCATATTCACGTAAAGAAAGGACAAGGGCAGGAGAGAGAAAGTACATCCATGCCCTAGTAGGGATTCAAATTTGGGACGTCTCCATCTGTGTCAGATTTCTCTGACTACTAGATGAGGTGGCCGGCAATTAAAATCAACTGTCGATAAGTCAGACCTTCTTTTAAAGGTAGTGAGTGTCCTTTTTTTTGTTTATTTTTAATATTTTTTCTTAATGACATTTATGTTTCATCGATAATGCTACTGGTCACTGATTGACACTTTATGGTTTTCACTTACATGTAATTTTTCGTAATGTTTTATCTACAGTACGCTAAGCTTTGTTTTAAGTCTAACTCCATAAGATGAAAAAGTTAATCGCTGAGATTAGTATTGAAAGCATTATGGACACATTTTATCGTCACATCATGGTAAAAATATTTTTTTAAGATCGTGTATTGTTGGTGTATTTTAACCATATATAAATTGGTAGCACCGTTGAATGGTAATGAGCGGGGCAATTTTTCCTCTTATTGTTGAAAATTTTTGTTAAACAGATGTGTCCTTTTACCTCCATCTATGCTGTGACTCCGTCTACGATTAAAAATGTATCTACTCATTACTTTTTTTAAAGAGTTATCTTCTAACAGGAACAAATGACAAAAGAACCCAGCCATGATAACTTAATAAGAAAGAAAACAAAGATGACATTACATGCAAAACTTGTTCTATTAAGTGCCAAAGGAAAAAAATGTAACTAATTTTGAGAAGCGTTTAAGGACAGGAAAATATTTCTCCACTTGGCATCTAATATCTACAATTACGAAAGTTGTATAGTTTTGCAAAATAAGTCAAATGATTTAAAATACTACCGCACGATTTTTTCTTCTTCAGAAAATGAGTTGTAGAATAGATATTGTTGTGATAAGAAGTCAAACCATTAAAACTTTTATGAATGAATTTTCTTGAAGTGATATTATATCAAAACTTGAACAAGGTACTCATACTAGACTCATTTTTTGATGGAGAAGAAATCACAATGTAGTGCATATTTGCTGCCCTGCATATAAAATTTAAAGGCTGGCCTTTTAGTTTTCAAGGCTTTTTTGAGCCCTCCCCCCCCCCTCCCTAATACAGGGCCGTCATTTCAAGTTTTTCCAGGGGGGGGGGGCTTTGGCAGTGTATCCTACAGGATACAAAATTTATAAAACCGATTTTCTTTGCCTTTTTTCCCATGAAATTGTTTTTAACTATATAATATTTATGCATTTTACCCCTTCCCTCCCCCCCCCAAAAATGTCAAAATTGTTACATTTTTAATCTGTGCCAAACTAAGGGTTAAGATAGCATAAATTCCATCAAGCTGTACAACGGAAAACGAAATGTAGAATTTTATTCCACCAAATTGTAATTATGTGTGCTTAAAGTTTGACTGTTACGTATTTAACGGTGGAATTGCCCTTGAGTCGTTACTGCTATTAAATGACCTTAACATTTTTTTTACAAGCGCATTTATGTAAAGTACTTCTCGTCCATTCAAAACCAAAGAGCACTTATACCTCTCTCTTCAACTTGTTCTGCAATTATAGATGAGTATTAATAGCACTGCTGAATCCTCCAAAATTCAATTTCTTAGAAATGACTGATTAGAAAAAAATAAATTTGGTCTGGAAGGTTTTCGCAAATGAATACAGCAATGAGATGAAACAATATACTAGACCCACTTTGCTCAATTTTAATTTAATACAAAATACTAGGTACTTCAAAGAAAGTCTTTTTAGACATTTAGAATATCATACGTGGGGTTCGATTTCATTCTACTTACGCAAGCATGATATTTACATTACAGTTTAATTAATGTTTACACAGCCTAATTAATCATTTTAGATGAAAGAGAATTAACCATGTGAAACGTTTCACCAAATGAAACTTTGCGCCCTGTACAAATAAAACAATGAAATCGTAATCTTGTAAGTTTGCAATGATAGATAACTTGAAATTTGCATTTTGTGATATAATTTCTTCTGGATACAATCTTTTCTTCACAGCATATATTTAAGATAAGCTTATTATTATTTTGATTTTTTTTTTTTAATTTGCGTCAAAGTAAATAGCTCTTTAATGGAAAATATACATACATTAAACTCAAAGAGACGCAGGCATTCCTTGTGAGCATTAATGTTTGCTGTTCAAACGATGATTTCATTTTCTTGCTCTTACGTAAATTTAGTTGAAATTGTGGAATAACAGTGTTGTAAATGAAAAGTGATATAACAGGCTTTGTGCTAAACTATAATTGAAGTTAAAAACCAACGTAAGTGAAGCACAATATATGTAGAAAGTACTGCAAATGGCTACTTGCAGTGTTTTCTACGTAATTTGTGCTTTATTTACGTTAGTTTTGAACTTCAATTATTACAGTGTTGCAAGCCAAATTTGTGTTTTGTTTCAAAACGTATTATTAAAACTTCTTGAATGAAAAAATAAATAAATAATAATAAGAACAGAACTATTTGATGCGGAGATAGTAACAATGGCTCAGTAATAACAAGTTTGTCAATTTTGTTGTAACACAATCTCATTTTCTTTGATAAAAAATGCTTTTAGATAAACTCATTAACACCCACGAAGCCACACTAAGCATATAAGAAATATTAGTTTTACATAAAAACTCCAATTTACGGGAATATAGTGGGCATGATTTTCCCCCTATCTAAGGATATCTTAACCGAAGGTGTGGGCAGTGAAATAAAACCTATCGACTTATGCAATCTGAATAGGTAGTTGGGAAAATACCAACTAGAGGGCAGCACAATAACATTAATTTTAAATTATATTTTCCGCCCCATTGTAATTACTAAAATATTCCCTCTATCCCTCACTCAAATTTTTTTTTTTTAATTCCAAATAATTAACTTAAGTATTGCACAGATTTAAAAAAAAAAATAAACTTACTGCTTATTTTTTCCCCGACGACTTTTATTGCTCACTTATTAATATTCGTGAGATCACTTTATCAGTACGATAAATACATTCATCATTAATCTACTTTCTTTATTTTTCAGGTTCAAAAAGCTGAGAGCTGTCAATCATTACTCATTAAAATGCTGTGTATTTATTTACTGTATTGTGCATCAACAAGTTTTAAACAACATTAAAATATGAAATTTGTTATTTAATATTTTACTGTTAATTTATTTTGTAAGATGGTCTATGATTATTTTTGCACTACAAAAAGAGTAAAATGAAGTTTTACTCAAAAATGATTAACAATGAATGCATGCAAATTATATTTTATCTGATTTTTTTTTTCTTTCCAAGTGTTAAAATTAGAGATGGAACGAAGCGGCATTTGGCCGAAGCGCAGAATACCGAAGCTTCGGCCAACTAATGGCCGAAGCTTCGGCTAGCGCACATATTGAAGTTTTTGGATTAAATGCATAATAAATGCGTAGAGTTTTATACTTTTCTCCATATGTTTTAATATTCTTAATTCTTAGCGTTACACAATATTTTCAGCTTACTGTGGCGTTCTTAAATTGATTTCATTAATTAAAGTTTATTTTTATTTTGGTTGTTTTTATTTTAATGTTCTTAATACTACACAACATTTTCAGCTTACTGAGTCATTCTTAAATGAATTTCACTAATTAAAAGTTTTCTTGTTTTGTTTTGCTTTGTACTGCTACTGCTAGTACAAGAAAAAACGACATTACTATTTTTGTATTGCAAATTAGTAGTAGGGAGCTCTACTTGGAACATGAAAAGTTCAGTCTGCAGTTCAGTTGATGTTTTATAATTTTTTTTAACTGATATGATCATGTATTATACCTTAGAACTACCCAATCTACTACTATTTACGTTGTGTTATATATTATATCTTAATATTCTTAATGCAAAATGCTTCAGTTTTTGGTGAATTCGAAAAAATAGTATCATGCATTCTTTTTTACTTGTCTTTCATTTGGTATTTATTTTAAGAGGATTATTTAATAATGTCACAAGTTCAAAGAAGCTATTCATTCCAAGATTGAGTTTGTCAAAAAAAAGGAGGAGGGGGAAGGGTTTGGTTTTTTTACATCATAATTCTAAGGTGTGTGACAAATGAGCAGGTATTATTATATTAATTCAAGTATAAATGACGAATCTTTTTTAAAGTTAATCAACTAATCACAATTTATTCTTTTTTAATTATAAATACTTAAAATGCGGATCTTGGATGGATGTGTGCTACTAATGGACTGGACCCCTTCCTCATATTTTGATTTATACAAAAATAAATAAATAAGATGTAGCTTTAAGTTATGTATTAACAATTACTTACTTGTTTTACTATATCCTGATTTTGTTGTTTAGAATCTTGATCAATGAAACACATAATAAGTTAATATATGTTGATAGATTAATGCATCTCTTTAAAAAAACTGAAATTGTGTACCTATAAATTTCAAAAAATATAAAATTTTAAAAGAAAGTAATTCAGGATGCATAATAGTTGCACATCTGCCCTTGTACACATAAGAACCATTACCATTGTTCAAAGTTTC